>VXBA01000166.1:747399-784641 GCA_013399895.1 Serilophus lunatus
ACAGCCCCGTCCACACGGGCCGATCAGACAGCCCGGCCCAAGACTGCCCGACCCGACATCCCGATCTAACATCCCTATCAAATATCCCGATCGAGACACATCCCGATCAAACATCCTGATCCATACCCAGCCCAGTCCAACACATCCCGATCAAACACTCCCTTATCCAAACGCTCCCTTATCCAAGCTCATCCTACTCCAAGCACATCTCTGCTCTGAACAAATCCCAGCTCCAAACAGCCCCATCCCTGCTCCAGGAGGAAGGTGGGACGTGGCCCGAGGAGCGGCTTCGGGAGCAGGGAGAGCTTCCCGAAATTCATTAGAGGTGTTAACATTTCCCTCCTGCTGGCAGATGGAATTTTGGTGCTTGGGATGCTCCCTGTTCCCTGTCCACCAGGAATTCCGGGAGGAACCCAAGCGTGGCAGTTTCAACTCATCCCAACACACAAAACTAAAGCCTGGCCTGTGCTATTAAATTAACAAAAATAAATGATGCACATCCAGGATTAGTAAGAGCAGATGCAACTGGAAAACCAAGAGCTAAATCGATTTATAGCCATGGTTACTCGAAATGCTCCAAGTTTCAGCTATTCCTAGAAAAGTTCTGGAAATCCCCCAGGATTCCAAAGGAATAAAAAGGAGCAGGGCATTATTTATACACCTTGCTCCTAAAGCAGCAGCTTCCCGTGCACTTGGGAGAGTTGTGGGTGGCACACAATGGGGAAGAGATAACAAATATCGAGCTGCTCTCTTAAATTAGCATTTTCCCGACAATTTTGACTGTTGTAGTCATTGTTTTGTTTTACCTCACCTTGTGGTTAACACGTTATGAGCTAAATGACAAATACAACCCAAACTGGGCTCAGTAGGAACGATTTTCCCACCGAAAACACTCTTAACACAGACAATGATTTAAGGAAACGGCATCTTTCAGTCCCTTTGGTGAACTCAGAGCACACTTTGCTATTCCCGATCCCAGGATCGAGAGAGAAGGTTTTCTGCAGCCCAAGAGTTTGTTGAAACCAACTCTGGCAGAGCCAAAAGCAGCTGGTGCTGCCACTGGGAGAAATTCGAGGCCCATTTGCTGGAAAAGCAGAATTCTGATTCACTGCATGTGATGGGAGAAGGAACTTTACCTGAGAGCAGCTAAGAAAAGATCTTCATATATATATATATATATATATGTATATGTATGTATAAATAAAATCCACTAGCATAAAAAAACAACCAATATAAGACAATATTTAACAATATAAATAAATATATATACATATAAGTATAAATAAATATAAGAAGGGGCACTGAACAGGCTTCCAGAGCTCAGGGAATGTTTGGGTAACACTCAGGGACAGGGTGGGATTGTTGGGAGTTTGTGGAGGGCCAGGAGCTGCTCTGGATGATCCTGATGTGTCCCTTCCAACTTGGAATATTCTGTGATTTTCTGAACCAGCCTCCTTAAGGTGCTGTTTATAAATTCTTCCCCAGCTTTTGGTTGCTCGTGTGAACCTCAAGCAAGGGGCACTCTCCAATTCCTGCCACACCAAGAGAAATGCAGCAGGAATGGGGCTGGAAGAGCCAAAAGATGCCTTGAAACTCACTCAGGTAAGTCCCAGCTGGCAAAGTGTTGCACCACTTTTCATTTTAAAAGAAAGTTATTAACAAAAAGCACCAGCAAGTCTGATAAGGGGTTGATTATAACACATCCAGGTTGCTCAGTGTTGTGGGCTATTTTTTTTAAGAGACATTATTTCAATGCTTTTTCAGCCAAGGATGTTTACAGCTCCCAGCAATTAGTGACTATTTCTGTGGCTGGAGGTTTAAAGGTTAAGAGCCCTTAAAGCACCTGCAGTGCTTTGAAGGGACAGCCCTGCTTTGGGGTCCTGCTGGAAAAGAGAGAGCCCTTGGTATTCCAGGATGTCAAAAAACACAGGAACACTCTCCAAGGGCAGAGATGGTTTCTAAGACATGACCTGAACATGCTGAAGTGGAATTTAGGGGGACATTACGTGCTGGGGAAGCAGGGTATGAACAGACTGGTGTTCACATCAGTAATGACTCAAGTGCAGTTGCAGTTTGACTCGTTTTCTCCTTCAATGTATTCTTTGTTTTGTTAAGCTCTGTTTGGCTTTCATTGAGCCCTCCCTGTTTGTCGAGCATCTTCATAAAAAAAAACAGATGAAAAGTAAATACAGAAGAGGCTTTTTAAAGCAGCTCCAGCAGGAAGGACCCCCAGGGATCCTGCAGGTTGGTTTCCAGAGGCAGCTGGATCCTCTGGTGACACTGCTCCTCACCTTCCCGTGCTGAGCACAGATCCCCAGGGAATTGCCCAAATTTCCAGTGTAATGGGATTACAGTGCTGTTATGGCACATCATTCCCTTCCCTTCTCCCTGCATACCACTCCAAATATTCTCTATTTATTATTTTATGGCTCTATCAATTTCTCACTGTTTTTTTGCTCCCCCTGCCATTACAGCTGATGTTTTGGTTGTCAGTGATGTGACAAAGAACAGCCAACAGTGGATGTGGTGATGTAGCTGGAGAAATATTCAGGATTCAATCACTTGCTCCATGGTCGAGAAAGAAAAGCAACAATTCCTGATGGAGAATCACGTTCTGTTTTGCCTTTCCTGTCCACGATCCAGGTTAGAGCTGCTCTTTTCCAGGACTACAATTTCCACCCCGATCTGTGGCTACATGTGCAGGCTGGATTTGCATATGGAGATGAAGGAGCCTGATAAGATCATTCCTGAGCAGGAAGTGCTACTGATGTAACATTTCCTTGATCTAACCTGCTGTTGGATCTAGTGCTCCTTTCCTGGAGCTACCCAGGGTGATCCTCAACAGCGTCAGCAAGACAAAACACGCCTGGTTACAGAGGGACAACAGCACAGGGGGTTATTTTAAGCAAAAATCAGCCGCCAGAGAAGCTCAGAGAGCTGAGCATTTCTACACACATGTTTTCTCTTCCCTGAAGACTGTTCTTTATTCGCATTATCCCTGACCCTCCTCTTGGAGGCTAAAGCCTTGTGAGCAGTGCTCTGAGCACAGGGATCTCCAAACACTTGGAGGGATATTAGGAGAACAAATCAGGTGCTCTGACACACAAAGCACTTGCCAGAGAGATATGATGCAGCTCATCAGCAAAGCTGCCCTGACTTTTAACTGATGACACACCACTGGCCAGACCAGAAGTACTTCAGACAAGACCATGAGCAAAAACAAAGCCCAAGCTCCAAACCAACCAAGTGGGACAACCCTTGCCTTCCCTCCCCACCCCAATCTTCTCAAGGCCTGCAGCCCCCCCAGAGTCACAGCTCAGCTCCAGGCAGAGCCCAGCTCCCATCAGGTACAGGTTTTGATCCGTGTTTGTGGGGTTTATTGCTATTTCTTCCCCATTCCCAGCCCTCTAGCATCCCCCTGCAGCTCAGTGCAGGCAGGGCAGGGATGATGGATGGCCCTGCTGAGCCCTGTGTGCCAGCTGCTTCTCCTGCAACCCACAGGAGATGAAGGGAAATGCTAATGGCCACCCCTAATGCCCATCTCTAATGCCTACTGAGCTCAGGGGGGATGTACAGAAGTGTCAGGGCTTGTTTCACCTATAACCAACTCTTTCATGACCCCCGCTCCCAGTTTCCACAGGCCTCAGGCAGCAAAGCTCCGGGGTCTGTAAGACAAAGCCATGGGTTCACATCGATTGTTTTGGGACAGAGCTGCAAACTGGGAGACACCAACTGTGCCCAGCAAAGTGCCAGGAAATCGTCACCAGAGCCCTTTATGCTTTCAGATGCCACATTTTTAGAAAAGGGAGGAGGGAACCCAGCCTGGCTCCTGCTCAGCAGCAGCAGCAGCAGCAGCACACAAAGCAATCGTTATGCCAAGATTTAGCTCTTAAATCCCTCAAGATCTGGTGCTCACAGAGCATAAACAACCTTTGCCTCCCAGCCTGGCCGGGCGGTACCTCCACGTTTCCCAGCACAGCTCCAATACCCATCCTCTCCCCAGCCCTGTGCTGAGGCAGCCGTGCCAACAAGAAAGCCAGTTGCCATGGCATTTTTTTCCCCCTACAGACAGATGTCCATTAAAAACCAAGTCAGCCTCAGGTTTGCTTCACAGAGCAGCTTTCAGTTATTATTACCAGCCCGCGAGGAATTTCCACTGTGCCCCTTCACCTCAGATGTTTCAATGCACTTCAGGATTAATCCCTGGGGATTAGGAGGAAACAACTTCAGAGCAGGCACAGGTACGTTCAAAGGACAAATTTAGGATTATGATCTTGGATTGTGTTTTTGGCAGATGACAACCACATGACTGTGTTTGGAAAGGGTGGAATTTGTTACCTCTGGTGCTCTTTCCCCTGTTCATTAAGGTTTGTGCTAAACTCATCAGGCAGATTGGGAGTGAGATGGGAAACTTTTCCCCTCCTCCAACATGTCACACCTGGGGCTCGGGTCTGGAATTCTGGCTTTGGGAGGAACCTGCAGGACAATCATCTGAGGCTCCATCCATGGAGAAAGGGAACCTCAGGCAGCTCCTGTGAGCAGGGCCAAGCACTTCCTTGTGGCTCAAGGAGTGGTGTCTTCTGCCTTGGTCACAAGGCCACAGTTTTATTAAATTGGGAAAAGAGATTAATGGATTCCATATTCCCCCTTAGCCCATACTGGGGGCCAAGGGCTCGTTGGGAGGTGTCCCTTGGGAAAAGCAGAGTTGCTCCTTACACACCACCAGTGTCTCTGCAGGGCTGAGTTTGGAGGGGACAGGTATTTTTATTTGGGCTCCAACAGCACTGAATGTGTGAGAACTGGGCACTGGTGTGTAACTGTACAGTGAAATGAGTTTTCCTTGCAGTGCTGAGACAACTGCTGAAGAAATCCCTGATGTCCAGGGAGGGATCCCCTCTCTCACATCCAGGCCTGAACCTGGCAGGGCTCCCACAGCAATTCCTTGTTCAGGCTGTGGCTCTTGGGAGATGTCATCTTTCTGTGGGGGAGCTGACATTCTGGAGCCATCCTTGCAGCTTGGAGCTACAGCCCTGGCTTTTCCACAGGAGCCTGGATCTTCAAGGGCTCCAAGTGCCACTGTTCCAGCTGCAGGAGCTCCTTGTGGCTCTGCAAAGCAGCAGGGACTGAGCACATTCCCAGCTGTGGGGTCCCCAGGGAGTGCTGCCTTCCAGCCTCACGCTCCCTTCCCAAGGCATTGGGATTTCTCCTCTCGGTTACAGCAAGTGCAGCTGCAAATATGATCAAAAATATCTAATCCTCTTAGCTGCTCCTGCAGTTTGACTCCAGTGGCTGCAGAGGAAAATGCCCTGACTGCTGCCTGCATCCCCACCCGGCTCCTCCACCACCGCTCACCCCTCCACCTTGATTTTTTGGAGGGAGGAGAAGGTGTTTGGCTCCTTGTGATGAAGCTGAGGGATTCTTTGGGGAAGGAGTGGAGGCCAGGAGCTCCCAGAGCTGCTCTCAGTGCTCCTTCACTGAGCAGGAGGATCCAGTTGGGATTCCCTCTTCATCAGAAGCCAGGGCACGGTCAAAACCTGCCAAGGAGAATTGCTTGGAAAAAGACTTCATTGCTCCTTGTGCAACCCCTGCACTTGCAGAGGGAAACTCTTGGCCCAGCTGTGCTTGGACAGGACCATCCAGCTTCCCCTGGCTGTGGGAGCATCCCTGTGTTATCCCATGGATAACTCCAGCACACCCTTCCTGCTTGGCTGCATCTCCCACCCGGCTCCCCCAGCCCTCACAGGAGCTTTTCCAACAGGGACTCCACACAGACCATGGATCCAAGCCAACAGCACTGGGAGTTTCTGCAGCCCACGTTAATTCTGCTTGGACTAAGATAACCAGGAGTGTGGAGGAATTGTTCTGGGAGCTCTAGTCACGGCTTAGGTGCTAAACAGATTTACTGTGGGTTTGGTTTAGTTTGACAGAGCTTGGACATGGAGACCACGAGGTTGCCTTGGAACCTCTCACACCTGTGAGTGGGGGTCTCCCACCACCCCAAAGAGGAGCCCACCAAGGGGGGGTTTCTCCATGTGCTCCCTCTGCTGTCCATGGGAAGAGGCTCCTCTTCTCTCAACATTGTCACATACCCATGGAGTCTCATAAATCTCACACATAAACAGAGACCCGAGGGCAGAGAGAGAGACCAGGAGACAAAGGCACATCAACTGGTGTCAAAAACATCACCTTTGCAGCCAGAAAGCCAAGGTTTGTCCCACACTGACACTGTCCTGCAGGGACACTGGAAACAGGCAAGAAAACTGGGCATTGCAGTCCTCATCCAGGAAAAGCTTCCTGGAACATACACAGACAGCCCTGGCTGCTCCAGCTCCAGCTCAAGCAGCAGCAGCCCCCCAGAGCAGCAGCTTCAGAGGAGCTGTTGGCCCTGAAGAAGTTTCAACAGGCCCCAATTTCCCAGTGGGAAAGTAAACATTGTTCTTCCAGAAGTGTTTGGTGGTTTTTAACCAGCTTGGGATGGAAGGAGTTGGACTCTTCAGCTCCCTGGGAGAAGGTGGAAGGAAACCCATGTGAGTGTCTTGAGGTTTGTTGTCTAACTCAATTAACCAATTACTTCCAGGTCAAGAAGGGGCAAAGCTATAACTGCTGCTATAATTAATGTTTGCTCAGGGGTGGTGCAGGAGCAGGAAGCTGTAGGTGTGGGGCTTGAACTTGGAATGAAAGCGAATATCACCAGTTGCTTCCTGCTTCAAGCAAACCTGTCCCTATTTTGCTGTTGCCCCTTGAAAGCTGGTGTGAAGCAGAGCACAGAGCTGGCTCCTGCCTTGGGGAATGTGTGCTGGAATGAACACACAAATGTGCAAAAACTCCCCTCAAACGCTGCTGGTGTGGGACCTGCTGGATGAGTCTGCCTTTAAAACAATTATCAGGCCAAAATGCCCATTTATGTAAGAAAAGGGGGGGAGGAGGCCTTGGGGAAATGGATGTGAATTTCTCGGAGCTCAAACGAGAACAGACAAGTTGGTTGGTGCAGATCAAGGCAGGAATTTTCCAGTGGGCCTTAGGGAATTGGGCTCTGGTGGAAAGGTAAAGGGATCTTTGCCTGGAGGTGACTCTGTGTCCTCTCTGCTCGTGGCACTGGGAGGTTTTTCCTGGGCATAGACCAGGAACACTCAGGACCTTGGCTCCAAAGAGAGCAGAACCAGGGACACGGAGGGGATTTATGGGCATTAAGGAATAGTTTCTTCCCAAGGGGCAAAAATGAAGGAGTGCCTGGAACAGGAGCAGAGCAATGTCAGGTGTCTCACCCACCAATGCAGGGGGAACATCCCTGAGTGAAGCAGTGACAGCCAGGCCCTGGCTCACCCTGAGCTGCCCTGAACTTCCCTTCCAAGCAGAGCAGCACATCCCTCTGTCCCTGCTGTCCCCATCACCCCTTTGATCCACCCCAGGAACAGCTGCTGGAATTAATCATCTCAGCACCCTCCAGGCTCCTCGTGCCTGTGTTCCCACTCCATCTGTGCTTCTCCCCAGCCCCTTCAAACCCCATGGCCTCTCCTGACCTCCTCTCCTCGCCCAGGTGGGTGCTGGAGATGACACTGGGGGCTCCTGGTCCCTGTGCTGCCCCTGGACACACAGAGTCACTTTGCTGTCCCATTCCCTCTGTGCCAGGCAGTGAGTCAGGACCTTTTCCAGAGAGAACAGAAGGATCCACAGCATGTGCTGACCCCCAGCAGCTCTTTGGGGAGAGCTGGTCCCTCATTTCTTGCTCCTGCTGAAGCATCTCTCCCTTCCTGCCTCATGCCAAGGCAGGTGTGTCCTACAGCTCTGTGACCCCCCAAGGCAGCACCAGCACAGCCCCTTCCCTGTGAAAATGTGTTTCTTTCATGATTTAAGAATAACAAGGTCCATCTTAAGGGGTTTTACCCACAGCAGGAGCTTGGCCACTCTCAGCTGTGCAGTGCTTGGGAGCTTGATGCTGCTGTGGTGACACTGAGTCACCAGAGCTGACCTGCTGTTCCAGTTGCAGGTGCCAAAACTTGACCACAGGCTGAAGTCTGAGTGCTAGTGATTTTTCCAGGCACTCGGGAGCCCGGAGGATGGGTAGGGAAGAGTCATGGAATGGCCTTCACTGGGACTTTTCCCCTCACCACAAGCCCCACTTCCTTGTGGGAAGTCTCAGAGGAGCAGGAGCCTGGAGGAGTCTGTTCATCTGTAGCAGTGAACAAACAGCCAGGCAGACACTGCAGGTTGTCCTGTCACCTGGGATGATTTTAGGAGAAGCTGGAGGGGAGTTGAGGACTGAGAGTAATTTGGTTTAACACAAAATATTCCACAATTCTTGCTTTTTCTGCATGAGCTGCCCAGGGATAATTGCCCTGCCTTATCTGCTCATATCAGCTGAGCCAGCCCAAAGATGACAAAGAGCTCCTTTGGACAGATTTGCCTTGGAGTTAAAATCCAGGAGAGCTCCAAAATAACAAGTTGCATGTTGTAAGTTGCACGTTGTGTCATGGTCCCTGCCCTCCCCTCCCTCCCTCTGCAGTCAGACACACACACAGAAAGAACTGCACACTGCTTTAATTTTCCATCACATTTTTTGAAAATGGATTCCAAGATACAGTACAGCATCTTAGTGTTCTACACAAAGCAAGCCTTCAGCAAAAGGTCAGAGGATCTTAATGGTGTAAAAATATATCTTAAATAAAATAGTTTCTCTAGGAGAGCGAGCCGTGCTGTACATCTCTAGGTCCTTTTTACAGAAGGCAGAGGCCTGCTTGTACAATCCATACACTAAAAAGTGAGTGTACATTCATGCTACACAGTTAGAAAAGATCCAAATTCCAGATGGTTGGGGCAGATCTCCAAACCCAAGCAGTGGATGTGCATTAACAAGTGCCCTGTATTTCCAGTGAGGAAGTTCAACACTTCCAGTCCATACAGTCAGGAAGTGGATTTTAACAACCCACCATCCCCAAGTCCTTTTGACTGTAACTCATCCCTTTCAAATGGGCAAAACAAGAACAACCAGCAGCAATAAAGGCCTGGCTGTCTCATGACTGTGTCGAGCCTGGGGCTGGGCAGTGTCCCAGACTAAGATCATGATTGTTCCATTGGGCTGGAAGGACAACTGTGGCCTCCCCTGCCATCCCTACCAACAGACCAGCTTTTAAACATCCAGATTCTGAGCACAGCAGCCACCAGGACAGTCAGGGGAAAACTTCCCACCCAGTCTTAAATTCTAAGTGAAAACCAACAAAAAGCAAACCAAATGAGATTTGTCCACAAATTTCCCTTACAGGACCTGCCTCCCTTTGGGGCAAGGAACAGGGGAGTTTTGCCAGCTAAGATTTTGGGATCAGAGGAACTGGGAACAGCAGCTGCAGCTCATGGTGAGGGTCCAGCTCTGCCCCAGGCAGGAACAGCAGCTACAGGAATGTGGGAAGAGACTTTTAAGGGCCTGAGCTCATCCCTATCCTCACCTGATTTTGAGGGCAACAGCTCTGGAGTTTATACCAACATCCCCAGTGCAGCTCAGGAGGGGACAGGAATGCTGGCAATGTGTACCCATCTTCACAGATGACTATTTAATTTGTACAAATTCCTAGAAAACAGAACACTAAACTTCCACCCTTTCTGCCCCAAAGGCAGCACAGCAAGCACTGGCCTCTCAAAGGCCACCTGCAAAATGAGGAAAGTGTTTGTAGCAAAGTCCCCTAAAGCATTAACTTCCCAGCTCATGAGCCTTTAGGACTCACCTGGTTTCTTACACCACTAAGATGGTTTATTTTCCACACCTCACTCCTTTTTATTTCCAAACTACAGTTCTACTCCTGCACTGGCAGTTCTGTGGTGTCAGGACTGCACATACAGAAAGGAGATGTAGATAATCTAATTTACACTGTTTATTAAATAATTCCTTAATTGAGAATACTTTTAATCCAGGAGAACTGGAGAAGCCTTACACACTGGGCTGAGCCTACTCTACAGCATCCCTGCAGGGAATGGGATGTTGGACATGGACACACCCCCCCACCCCAAAACACCCTCCAGGAGAGTCAAACGTGTGACAGGAGGGGCTCTGAGAAGGTGGGAAGGCAAAACGGTCCTCAAGACCTGCCTAGAAACAGCTAAATAGTGCAGTGAAATGCTTTTAAATACCACAGACACCTCCACTGACTGGCAGCCAGTTTTATGAGCAGCTCTGGAGACAATTTCTAGCTGAGCTTTAGTGGACTGGGCGCTCCCAGCCGCAGTCCCGAGAGGCTGAGCCTGGCCTAGGCCAGCACGGCCAGTTCCAGTGTGGGAGCAGAGCATTCCCAGGCTCATTTCCCTCTCTTGCCACGGCCTCTCCTGGAGGAAGGTTTGCCTGTGCCTGCTGTGGAGGAGCTGGCAGAAGACGCCACTGCAATGTTGATCTGTCCCTCCTGGATCTCCTGCCGGGTCTCGGCTGGGAGGTGGTTGATCTTCTGTTGTGTCTCCAGGTAGAACATGACGTCCCGCAGCTGCTCCTGGATCTCAGAGATCTGCAGGTCCTTCTGCTCACAGGTTTCCTTCAACACTCTCTCCTCCTCCTTCAGTTTGTTCTGCAGCAAGGCCTGATTCGCTCGCAAGCACTTGTTCAGCTCCTGCTCCTCCTTCAGCTCGTTGGAGAGCTTTGCCACTTTGTTGTTCAGCTGGGAACACCTTGCAGGGAGAAGCACAAGTCAGGACAGCAGCACAGCCAGTCCAAACCCACTGCAGCCTCTTTCCTGACCCCCAGCCACACCAAGACCCCCTGGAATTTGGTTTTCTGTCAAATGGAGGCAATACAAGACTCTGAAATCCCTCCTGGATTTTCTACACAGCACCTGCACATGGAACAGGATGTTGTGAAGCAGAATCCCTTCCCTGAGTGCATAACTCAGGAGAATCCCTTCTCTTTGGAGTCAGGCAGTTCCATCTCATGCCAAATGCCAACAGTGCAGGAAACAAGGACATGTCTGAGGGATGCGACTAACCTTGAACATGCACCTGCAGCTTTTGGAACAAGTCCCAAAAAGGGCACAGTGATGACAAGGGACCCTGAGAGAACAGTCAGGGACCCCCAGCCACCGGCTCCTGCCATGCTCCAAGAACCTGGAAATGCCACTTCACTTGGAAGCAAGATGCTCCCACAAGGATATCAATCAGCAGCCTCATGATTCACAGACTTCCTGCTCCCAACAACTCACTGAAGTTTGCTGGATTCCTACACCGACTCCTTCCCACTCAGCAAGGTGAGCTGTATCAACCACAGCTCACTGGCCTTCCCAGGACTGGGAAGAACAGGGCACACAGTCCCAGCCAGGGAGCTGGAGCACATGGATCTGCAGTCCCTGTGCTCACCATCTTTCCTGTAGGGAATTCCCAAGACCTCCATTTTCCTCTGTGTTGGGCGGTGACACTGCTGAGCTGCCTTTCATCCCTTTGGATGCATCTGCCAATGGCATCAACCTCAGAGCAGGGAGAGGAGGGATCCCTGAGTGCTAAATATGCAGAGCATGTAAAAGGAGCTGAGAGCCCAAAGCTGTGCTCACAAAACAGCCACTTCCCATTTGTGAACACCTACAGAAATCAGAGCTTTTTATAAAAGCTCAGTATTCCAGTTTAACAGCTCAAAACTGCCCAGGAATAGCAGGACTTTTTCATTTTGGATGCCAATGTGCAGTGTTTTAATGGCTGCATGGAGCTGAACCTGGCAGGGGTACCCACTTCCTCTCCACAGACTGCTTTTCTTTGAGCAAGTCATTGAGCCGCTGTTCCAGACTGTCACACTTCTCAATGGTCTCTTTAAATTTGGTCTTCATGTTGTTAATCTGTAAAAACAAACACAGGGGGCATTTCAACCAGCTCAAAGTCCGCTGCACTTTCCTCAGGTCACTCTGTTTTGCTGGAGTGGTTTCTAGACTTTGGCCAGTTCCTGTCCCCAGTAAGGGAAGCTTTGAGCCTTTATGTTCTGCTGGGGACCCCCCTGTGCCCCACTCGTATCCCAGACAAGGAGCCACGTTGCCTTGGAAGCTGCTCACACAAAACAGCAACTCTGGCTGCAGATCTGTGCCAGGCTCAGACAAAAGCTGCAGCAGATCCTTCACTTCCCCCTGCCTGCATCCAGCATTCCTTCAGCCATTCCCTCACGTTTCTGGATCCGTCAGCAAACTCCCAATTTCCATCGTCAGGTGTCACAACGTTGGGTTTTTGCTCATTTTAAACCAAACCTGTGGTCAAAGTGTGAAAATGCACAGGCTCCTCTGCTCAGCACTGACTCAGCAGTGACCCACTGACACCAATATCTTACTCATGCAAAACACAAACACCCCTTCAGTGGCTTCCTCTTCCTCTGCTGCCCCACCCCAGGTTCTGCTGCTGGAGAAAGCCAAGCTCTCCTTCTCCAGGTGCTGCAAAAACCATGTCAACCCCCCAACAGGAGATTTACAGTCAGGAATACTTGTTCTCCTGTGTCAGTGCTTGCACAGAGGGAGGAATTTAAGGAAAGCTTTCCTGGAGGAGCAATCTGAACAAAGCCCAGTGTCAGCACATATGGTGCTGTTGCTGATGCCAGAGGGGGTACAGAGCAGGTTTTAAGCCTCCCAGCCCTGATCAGGGAATGTTTGTGATGGTTGATCTGGGGAAGTACCCTGAACACTGATAAAGGAATACACTGCATGGTGGCACTGATCCAGACAAGGCTCACACAGAGCAAGGGCCAGTTATAAACTTGGTGGGATCTTTATGAAATCATATTTGGGGCATGGATCATTTCCATCAGATCATTTCACTTTCAAGTTCTTTGTGAATCATGTTTCTTGGTCATGTGCAAGGTGATTGTTAATATCTACTTTCCTCCTCTAGGGTTCTCCATAAGATTCCTGGGACTGGTCTTTAGGACAAGGTCAGGGACCACTATTTCAAAGGTGACAATTTCTGTGTTTATTTAACTGCAGGTACTAAATGGTTAATCGGAAGTTGTGTAGAAAGTTAAGTAAAGGACTCAATTCTAAATCCTGACTCACTTTAAACCTACTTGAAAGGATCCACGTAGAGTGAAAAAGCAGTAAAATATTCTCCCTGGATTTTTGCTGGTGACATTTTGAAGCAGTCCTACCTACAGGATGCTTTATAGGAGGAGACTCTCAACTTTTTCCCAAAGGGTGACGAGGAGAGAGAGGGGATCAAAAACAAAGGGCAAATCAATATGCATTTGGAGCAGAGAGGCAGCTTCCCCTTCCTGCAGCCAAGCAAATTAAAGTCATATTGTCTGTGCTACACCAACCTTCCCTGGAGAGCCGTGTCACGGAGACGGATGGCACGGGCAGTCCGGGATCCTGCAGCACCACTGCCTTCCCCCACTGCTGCAGCTTCCCCAGCAGCACATTTACATCACCCTTCAATCTCAATGGCAATCTACCTGCTTCTGCACCACTGAGCAGCAAATTGCTGCATGGCAGCAGCCAGAGAAAGGACAGACACATCTCAGAGCCCATTTTCCCAGCTGGGAGCAGAACAGGCTGAGCCAGGCCAGGCTGTCCCAGAGACCCAACAGCTCCTTCTCTCACTCAGCAGTGCCCAGGGCAGAGCTCACCTCCTCAGCTGTGTCCTTCTCTATCCGGACGATCTTGTTCTCCCAGTAGATCCGCTGGGATTCCAACTGGCTCGTGAGCAAATAGGAATACTGCAAACAGAGACAGAGCGCTCGGAGTGGGCTGTGGTGATCGGGGACCCCAAAGGGCTCCAATCCACAATTTAATCAGATGAAATGGAGCACAGGGAAGGCTGTGGACACACATCCAAAGTGCAGTTTGATTTCACAATCAGATCACTCAGTTTTTTGAAATCAAGGAAAGCCTTTAGAGCACAAGGATCAAGTGAAGGTTTTGCTGAGCTGAACTCAGTGTCGTGCCAAGAACTTCTTAAGGAGGAGACAGATTTGTCATGGGAGTAGCAATAAATCTCTACAAGCAAATGAAGCATCATCCCTGCCATGAGAGTTTGAGACCCCAAAGGTTGGGGGGCAGAATTCCCACTCACAGCCCAAAATCCAAGGCAGAAGGGTAGTGCACATGTCCAGCTTCCCTGCAAGAAGGTCCCTGGGTAAGCACCCTCAGCTCTGTGTAACTATTCACAATTACTGTTCTCCAACATGGATGGTCCATTCCAATGTCATTTTGGCACATGAACAAGGATCTCTGCCTGACATCCCATTTTTTTCCCTTCTAGTTCTGCAAATGAGTTACGAGAAGGGTGGAAAACCTGATCATTTCTTATCATCAGGCTAATAAACATCCAATTAGCCATTCATTACAGAATTAAATGTGCACAAAGCCTTGATCATTCTCAGTAATTTCTGAGGACCAAAATACTCTACCAAATTCCTTGTCTCTAAAAATATTCACATCTCATGATAGATCTTACATGCTTTAAGCAACAACCTCCCAGAAAAAAAGGGTTAAAATTAGTTGATTTAGCATCCAAGTGTTACTCAGAAAATTCTCTGAGAAGCAAATATTTATCTGAGCAATGAGTTCCTCAGGTCTCTGTGGGCTGTTCCTCCTCACATGCCCTGGTGTCTAATGCAGCTGCAATGGTGCTGCAGTGTGTCTGCTCAGTGAAGCAGAGATCTGAGTTCCTCCTTTAGTCAGGAGAGGAGGAGCTGGGCAACAGGTACAAAAAAAATAAATAAATCATTATCTGTTCAAGAGGAGGGAACAGAACAGGGCTGGTGTCAGATGAGCCTGTCAGCTTTGCCAGCCAAGGATTCCTACATCCTTGTGCAGCTTATGAGCTCCCACTGACAGTTCCACACTGGTCCTGCCTCCAAGTCCAAGTCCCAGATCCACTGGGAAGGGTTTGGGGAGTGACTCAGCCCCTTTTCTCCCCCCAGTGATTTGAGTGTTTGCAGCAGCACAAGCAGCTCCTCTTCCATCAGCAGTGACCACAGGACGACACTGCAGCTCACACTGTGCTGCACTGGCTCTGCAGAGCCACAGGGAGGTTGGAAAAAAAATAAAAATGAGGAAAAAAATGCAGTAAAGCCATTCTGCTCCTGCCTGGAGATGATTCCCTACACACAGGGAGCAGTGTGAACACTGAGCATTTAACAGTGGTGGTATCAGGGCTGGAAACACGTCCACGCACAGAGTCCAACAAGGCAAAATATTTACCTCTAATTGTAAGGCATCAATTTTCTCTTCCTGGCACATATCTCCCTCACACTCGTACTGAACTATCTTCCCATCAGTTTTACTCGCAACCAGCCGATGGACATAGTTGTCTGAGGAGAGAAAATCCAACCACTCTGAGGGCTTTGAGCTGAGGAACACCCACAATTAACCCTGCAGACTCTGCCCCAGCACCTCTGGGAGGCACAAAGCCAATGGCACGTGGATTTGTTCCTGAGTACACCTCTCACAGGCTGTTTATCCCAACAGCCCATTCCCACACCCCAGGGTGTAGGACGGAGTCGCATTCTCCCTCCTCTACCTGCTACAGACCCATAAGAGGTATTAGAGCACAGATCCCAAAAGACAGGGACGCAAACTCCTGAAGCTCCAGGCAAACAGTGCCTCAGCTGCTGTTCCTGAGGGGTCCCAGAGCTGTTCCCAGAGGCAGGTGAGCCTGGGGAGGGTGGGAATGCTCACCTCCAGCGTAGTCCCAGACCCTGTGGTTGGTGAGCTGCATGGCATAGGTGTGCTGGGTCTCCTCAAAGTGCTTGTAGGCGTGACGGCTCACGTAGCGCCCGCAGCCGATGTGCCCACAGATCAGACAGATCCACAGGTTCTGCCAACACAAGGGAAAGCTCCTGGCTACAGCACTGGCACCTTGGGGAAGTGTCATCCCATCCTACTGGGGCTGTGCACTCCAGTCCCTCCCTCGGGGAAGGAGCAGGGTTTGCTTTCCCACTCCTGCTGCTCGGCTGGAAGCCAAGGAGAAGGGGGGGCCCCTGCTCATTAAAGCCAATTATAACCCTGCAGGTGCTGAGCACGTTGATAAATCACCACCTGGACTAAGGAATGAGGCACCTGAGCAAGGCGAGCTCTGAAGGCACAGACAGAAGTGCCCAGCACACCCAGGGCCAGTTTAGCTCCCTCCTGTCACACTCATCACATACACTCTGATCAGCTCACGTGCTGATCTTTCTAAGAATCAGAAAGATTTGTCAAAACAGGAAATGTGTGAGGTAACATCCCTTCCCAGCACTGATTCCAACTCAAAAGGAAAGCTGACACCCCACTGACTGGTAAAATCAGCCCCAGAATGAACCTCCAAAGCAACCTGTGGAGGCAGATCTAGTCTAGATCTCACTCACCATCCACCCACCTACTTACTTCTTGAACTCCACACTCAAAACACTTGTTCTCCTCCACGGGCTCTGGAGTCTGGCAGTACCTGCAGACAGGGCACCTGGAGGGCAATAACCAGCATGGTGAGACACAGGGAGCTCCCTCCTCATAGTCCAGTAATTAAACAGGCAGCCAGAAGCTCCAGGGAAATGCTTTGGGCAGCAGTATGCTCCCTGTATCACCCATCTCTCAGCTCACACTGACCCACAAATTCCCCTCCACTCCACACCAGGTCACTGGTTTTAGGCTGGTAAATGGCAAAAGAATGAAGAGCAGTTCTCCCAGAGCCAACCCACAGGTTCAGCTGGGTCTGGTTTTGCTGCAGCCCAAGTGGAAAGAACATCTGCAACCAGGAGCATGTTGTAAGTACCCACTGCTGAGGACAGCAAGTGACACTGCAAACACACCTTAGTGCTTGAACAGCCCTGAGGAGATGCTTCAATTCCACCCCAACCCAGAGGATTCATTCTCTGCCTTCCCAGGGAGAACAGCCCACAGCTGTACCCTAAAGGAGTCAGCAGCAGCCATCTCTTTTGGATCTACCAAAGATCCAAGAGATCTCTCATCTCTTTTGGAAGCACCTCAGTGCTGCCTGAAGCCCCAAGAGCAGGGAGAAGCTGTGTCCAGACCTGGAGCACCAGCAGCTCAGCTGAGCTCCATCCTGCTGCCAGGACTGTTTATGTATTTTTCATTAGCTGCTGGATAAGCCACTTAACTATTCCAGGGAGGAGACAACTGGATTGCAGTCAGCTTTCTACACAAATTCAGGCATTCACAGCCTCCATGGCGCCTGAGCAAGCACGGGGATTTTCCTTTCCAGTTCTTTTTGATGGGGAGCATAAGTTCTGCTTAAATTGTACATTACATATCTAAGTGCTGTTCTGGATCTTGCTCCTGCACTGGCTAAGCTCCACTGCCTCAAATTTAAACAGGTTCTGATTTATGAGCAAAGCAGCCCATCAGCTTACACATCTGATTAATGTCACGGACTCTCTTGCTTTGGCTTGTGAATGATGGACAGAGAGCTAAAATCCTCACGCTTCCAGCAGCTGGGATACCAGGGACAGAGCAGGCACAGGGAAGATCTGCAGCCTCCTGCTGCAGTATCTGTGACTGCCTGAGCTGCAGCAAACTGTGTCCAGAGGGATGCAAAGCATACCCAACTCAGAGCAGCTCCTGGGTGCCAACTGGGGGCTTCAGGGATGTTGGAATCCCCTCTACAAGGATGAGGGATGGTGGGAGCACACACAGGGAAGGGTTCGTGGCAGAGAGAAGAGCTCCTTTAAGGACAGACACAGGTCCAATCCCTGTGCCATGGAGGATTCTCCCAGTGAAGGGACATGACTTCCCATCCCTCACCTCACACCCACCTGGAACAACAGCCTGTGTGGAGCCTCCTCTGCCCAATTCACTGAGTGACCTTGTCGTTATCCCTTCCTTCCCCTTCTCCCCTCCCAGTCCTGTTTCCTTCCATGCCTTCTCTGTCCAGCTTCCTCTTCCCTGCCAGCATCCAGGACCCCTCAGCTCCAGGCAGGTGTGCAGATCCATCTTTTTTAGGGATGCCCAGACTGACAAGGCTGAGTGAAGCAGGGCTGTGTGTGCATTCAGTGCTGTTTACCCCAGCACTTTTATCCTACAGTATTTTGAAATAATCAGCATTACTCCACAGCTCCCTCCCTGCCTCAGCAGAGAGGCCCGTGGGAATCATTGTTCAATTACTTTTGGCAGGGACATTTCTCTCTGGGAGCCCCTTAATGGGAAAACAAGAGCATTAGGACTTGCAGGAATTCCTGCCCCCACTCTGATGAGCAGAACCTCGTCAGCACAAACCCACCACACTCAGAGCAGGGGTTTGGGGATGGAAATGAAGCAAAGCCTCTCACGTGGTGTCCTCCCAGCGCTGCAGGCACTGGCTGTGGAAGCTGTGGTTGCACAGCGTGGTCAGGATCCCGTTCACGGACTCATCCATCCTCTCCAGGCACACAGTGCACTTGGGAAGCTCTGTCAGGTCCATCACAGGCAGGCTGGCCCCCTGCAAGGGGACAACAAACTGCTCAACACCTTCCAGTCACCACTAACTCACTCAACTTCTTCCCATTACTGCTGGCAGGGTTCAAAGATGTGACAAAACGCCGGGGTTGGAAATTTATTTAAAATTAAGGGATCCCCAACATTTAGGCCACAGGCAGGATCCTCCTCACAGCAGGGGCTCAGGGAAGGTGCTGCATGTGCAACCAGCCCCACTGTGCTCTGGGGATTCCTTAAATGACAACCCAAGGCAGGTTTGGGTTGGAGAAAAGGCAGGAAGCCCATGGAGTCCTAGAATGGGAAACAGGGTTTGGCTGAAGCAGTGAAGCTGTTCCTGCAGCATCCTGCCCAGTCCAGATAATCCTGTTAAAATCCTCTGAAGAGCAGGGAAAAAAAAAAAAAACAACCCAGACTTACATCTTCTGATTTGAAGACCTCAGCCCTTTCCACGTAGACCAGCTGGCAAACATCCTCCTCGATGGAGTTGAACTGGCGGCCGTTGCAGGCCATGTAGAAGCTGTCTGCATCAGCCTGGGCACACAATAGAGGGAACTGCTTCCAAAGGGAAAACTCAACCCAGGAAGAACCTCATTTATCCCCCCTTCTCCCCTCCCTCCAGCCCTGTGGCACCACAGGAGGGATTTCAGCCAGGTCCAGGCACTGCATTTTGGGCCCCCCCCCCAGGTTTGGCTGGAAGACACAAAGTAAGTCCAGGGCAGTGACAGCTTTGCTGACATTGGGTCATTCAGCAGGAATGAGGGATTTCCCTTCAGCATCTGTTTCACCCTTTGTCAGCAATTTCAGTGCCTTTGCAAAGCAGATTTGGTCTCTGCAAAAATTTAAGAGGGACACGTGGTATCAGGGAAAGGAGCAACAGTTTAACAGCTTCTTTTGTGGGAAAGAATCCATTTCACCACCCACAATTTAGGCACATTCTGAGGCAGAACCAAACCAAACCCTGTCAAATCCATCATCCCTTTTCTTTCAGGAACTCCTCAAACCCTTTTGACAAGGATCATGTGGGATTGAGGCAACGCGCTGAATGCCACTTTCCCAAACTCCTGGTCATCCCAGCCAGAAGCATCAAGGCACTGGAGATTTGTTTTGCTACCTGCAGGCACAGCCATTAGAGGTCAACAGAGCTCCAGGGAATTGCCTCAGAATCAGGAATTTCAGGGTGAATTGAGCACAAGTTTAGGGATTTGCAGCATTAGATATTTGCCTGAGTAATTTGGTAGAGGAAGAGACAAAATCACCTTTGTAACTCCTGCAATTAGCACAAAACTCACAGGAATCCTCCATCTGCACACAGGGAATTATCTCAGGCAGGATTCACAGCTGGGGGAAACCTCTCCCTGAACCCCAAAACAAGTCATTTGCATTTGGGAGAAGGGAATGTAGCAGTGGAAGAGTCCACACAAGAACTGGAGGGGAGAATTTAAAGCCACATAGTTTAAGAAGGTCTGCAAGCAGCAAACTGTGTTATCTGGGTATCAATTCACCCCCAGGGCTCTCAGTTTGGGGGTGACTGTCCTCTCCACTCTGGCAGTGGCTGGGAGACTGCCCAGCTCCTCAGAAAAGCAGGAAAGGTCTTTGCCAAAACAAAGGGAGCCCCACTGGCTGGGTCCTTTCACACAGCACAGCACAAGTCACAACCCTGAACGTGCTGTGAGACAGCAGAGAACTCTGTATCCTGACTATTTAAATTAAAATATCCTGCCAGCAAGAAATAGCACAGCTACAACAGGGCAGGCACGTGCCTCCAGGTGTGGCACTGACCTTAGGAGCCCTGGGAATTCTCTGGGAAGGAGGACAGGGCTGTTTCCCCCGAGGGGAAGTGCAATCCTGGCTGACTGTGTGGCCAGTGGAAGCACACAGCCCTCCTGAGCAGTGACAGCAAGGCTCTTACCTGGGAGCTGAACTTGATGAGCACCATGTACTGGTTTGGGGTGGAGTCTCTGATGATTTTCATGTGCTCAATCACTTCGTAGAAGGAGGCCACAAACTTCATGAGGTCGTGGCTGGTCATGGTGGCCGGGACGGTGAGGATGCAGAGCATGGCGCTGCGCCGGACATCCTCCTTCAGGGAGGTCATCTTGCTGGGGACACAACAGGCACACAGCTGGGCACACAGCTGGGTACCCTTCCCAACCTTTACCCTCTGCTGGAAACACTGAGGAGAGGGGTTGTGGCGAACACAGTCATGTTTTGGCCAAGGATTCAACTGGGCACTTCCAAGAGCGATGGGACTGCCAGGAATAATGTGGCATCTGTTTTTTCTCTAAGAGCAGCTGAAGTTGGCAAGGCACAGATGCTCAGCACTATTCCTAGAACAAGTGAGCAATGTTTGTTACTATTTCCAAAGCCTGTTTGGTGGCTCCTGGGGGCTTTCAGCAAGACCTGAAATGGGAGTTCTCACACAACTACAGGGGAATGGTGTGCAATTGGAACCCCTGAATTACAGGCCTGTCACCAAGGCTCCAGAGATCACAACTGAATTGTGGGATGCCTCAAGAAGCTGCTTTCAAATGCCATTATTTTTGGAAGCTGTGTTTGCCCTATGCTCTTACAGCCCCCAGAATGAGCTCCCAACTCCCCCAGTATCACCCACAGCTCCACCATTAATCCCAGTCACCCTCTGCCTTCCTAGGAGGAGTCACCCTTCCTGATTGTCTCCTGTCAGGAGCCCTGGGGTGAGGGACTCACCCTTCCCACCAGAGCTACCATTAGCCAGGAATCCTTACTTGGTTTTGTACAGGTGCATAATCCCATGAACGATTTCCACCGAGGGGTTCCCACTGAAGAAGGAAATCTGGTCAGGGAGCTGTTTGGAAGGGGAATCTGGAGCAGCCTCAGGCTCTTTGCTCTGATCCTCCTCTTTAGTTTTGTCCTCAGCAGATGCAGCCTCTGAAGATTTCCTTCCTTCCACGGCAGCTTTTGGCTCATCTTTCACAAACCAGAGGTTTCCAGTCACTGAGGGCACAGAGGTGCTGCTGTTCCCTGAGGAACAGCCCCCTGAAGGAAATCACAGCCCTGCAGAGCAGCACAACCACATTCCCTTCAACTCTGCTGTCCTACAGGACATTCCAGAGCTGCACACACCCCGTGGAAGCCCCAGGATCAAGCCAAGAGGGGTTTGTCCCCTGCCCGGTGACATCCCAACAGGCACCAGTAAAACCACAAAGCAATTGGGGCAGGTTTGGTGAGCAGGGGGAGGAGAGGCAGCTCCTCAGTGCAGTCTGGGTGTCTGTCAGATGTGGGGTTTCCATCCTTAAATGCCTCCCCATCGGGGAAATGAAACACTTACAGAGCTGAATGCTGGGGAGCAGACCCCTGACCAGCTGTGGCACAGCCTAAAATAAATTAAACCTTTGAGGAGTGAATCATGGAATGTCCCGACCTGGAAAGGACACATGGGGACCATCCAGTGCAGCTCCTGTCCCTGCACGGACTCCCACCAATCCCCCCCTGTCCCAGGGGATCGTCCCAACCCTCCCTGAGCTCTGGCACCTTGGGAATGTGCCCATTCCCTGGGGAGCCTGGGCAGTGCCCAACCACCCTCTGGGGGAAGAAGAACCTTTCCCTGAGACCAACCTGACACAACTCCAGCCCTTCCCTGGCTCCTGTCCCTGCTCCCACGCACAGACCGGAGCTGCCCCTCCTGAGGATCGTCCTGGATCGGGACGAGCTCAGCTGGAAGCGCTCGGCAGGAACAACCAGCTCACAACTGCCGTTCCCCAAACCGCAGGGCCCGCAAATCCCCGGGCGGGAACACCCCCGGGGGCCCCGCTCCGGTACCTGCCCGCGGCCGCAGGGTCTCGATGATCACGTCGGTCATCTCCCGGCGGCCCAGGTGCTGGTGCAGGATGGCCGCCCGCTCCCCGGGGCCCTTGCCCTGCAGGCAGGCGGGCAGCGCGGCGCCGCTGCTCTCCGCGGCCATGGCCGGGCCTGCGNTCCCGCCCCGCGCGCTACCGTCACGGCCCCGCGCGCCCCCGGCCCCGCCCCGCGCGCTCCCGTCAGGTCGCGGCCCCGGCGGAGGGAACGGGGGGTTGTGAGGGGAGGAGGCGGCTTCTCGCGAGAGCTCGGGTACGTTCTCGCGAGACGGGGGAGCCTTAGCCGCTCCCTGGCGAGGCCTGGGGGGCGACGGGGGCTGGAACTGGGAATGGTCCCGGAACTGGGAATGGCCCGGGAACTGGGAATGGCCCCGGAACTGGGAATGGCCCGGGAACTGGGAATGGTCCCGGAACTGGGAGTNGGAACAACCAGCTCACAACTGCCGTTCCCCAAACCGCAGGGCCCGCAAATCCCCGGGCGGGAACACCCCCGGGGGCCCCGCTCCGGTACCTGCCCGCGGCCGCAGGGTCTCGATGATCACGTCGGTCATCTCCCGGCGGCCCAGGTGCTGGTGCAGGATGGCCGCCCGCTCCCCGGGGCCCTTGCCCTGCAGGCAGGCGGGCAGCGCGGCGCCGCTGCTCTCCGCGGCCATGGCCGGGCCTGCGGGGGGGTGGGGGGGAAGAGAGACACAAAGCGGGGGTTGTGGCGGGGCCCGGACAAGGCCCGGCCCCGCCGGATTCGGGTGAGGGGGGGTGTGAACGCACCGGCGGCGCTGTAGGCGAAGCCCGCGGNTCACTGAGGGCGGGGAAAGGCCTCCGGGACCGGCCCGCCTTGTCAGCAGCGCCCTGGACACGTGCGGGGTTGGGCCTCCGCCGCTTCCTCCAGTCCCTTCCCAAGCCTTTCCAGGAGGGAAGGAATTCCTCCTGATCCCTGACCTGAACGTCCTCTCGTCCTGCCCCACCTGCTCTCCTCGCTGACGGCGATTAGCAATTGGTAATTCATAGCCAGGGATTCCCCGTCCCTGGGAGCGTTCCCAGCTGGACGTGGCACCTCATGAGGTGCTTTAGCGGCTCGGTGGCATCTGGTTGGAGCTGGGAACCTGCTGGTCTTGGAGGTCTTTCCTCCCATCAACAATTCCACGATTCCGAGGGCACGAATAAACACCCGCCCACGTAACTCCACGTGCGTGCCCTGTTCCCTGGCAGCTCCCGGTGTTCCCAGGATGTTCCTGCGGGGCTCTGCCCGCGCCCAGGAGCTGCTGTGTGCCGGGATCCGCCGCCACGGATCCGGGAGCTGCCGTTTCAAGGCCGTGGTGTTCGAGGAGAGCGGGATCCTCCTGCCGGCCCCGCACAGAACAGCCACAGGTGTGTGTCCCCAGCCGGGATTCATGGAATGTTCAGACTTGGGAGGCACCCACAGGGATCGAAGTCCCTGCACGGACTCCCGACTATTCCCCCCTGTCCCAGAGGATCATCCCAACCCTCCCTGAGCTCTGGCACCTTGGGAGGTGCCCACTCCCTGGGGAGCCTGTTCAGTGCCCAACCACCCTCTGGGGGAAAAGCCTTCTCCTAATATCCAACCTGAACCTCTCCTGGAACAACTCCAGCCCTCCCCGGCTCCTGTCCCTGGTCCCAGAGCTCCTGTGGTTCCTGTGCATGGAGGGAAGAGGAATTTTGGGTGCCCCCTCCGTGCTGTCTGTGGTTCTGGTGACATTCCCAAGGTGGTGACAGTGGGACCTGCTGTGCCTCAGAGGTGACAGTGACCACCCAAGGTCGGTGCTGCCCTTCACCACCTTGAAGAACTCTAAAAACCCACCAAAACCAGGGATGAGGTGCTGCAGTTCCCAGAGTGCCCAAACTCTTCCCTCTGTGCTGGTCCATCTCATCCAGCACATCCATCCCTGTGGGCTCAGAGGGATTCCAAGCTGATTCCTGATTTCTGATGGTGCCATACTTGTGTTTCCTGGCTTTCTCACTTTTCTCCCTGTAGAGTGGGAGGCCCAGAGTTGTGTCCCAGCTGGCACCATGCAGGAAGCCCTACTGTCTGGAGGGGAGAACAGTCCCTCTTGCAAGTATTCCAGAGGAGAGCTGACAGCTGTGGAGTTTCTGCAGGAATTGGGACAGCAGTGCTTTGAGATTGTAAGCCAATCCCCCCCTCCTCTCCTTGTGCTTCCTGGCTGCGTGGAAATGGGATCCTGTGGTGGTTCAGTGAGGAAAGAGGAGCTGTAAAAAGAAATCCTTTGTGTTTTCCATCTAGGAAAGCCTTGCTGGGGCTGATTTGCACTGCCACCATCACCTTGGTACCTGGGCAGGGCAGCCAGATGAATTCCCCTGAATTGCCATCAGCTTCTTTAACCATTTTCTTGTTTCCAAACACCTCTTGGATCAGCCCAGATGAGGAATCAGAGCCAGAATCCAGCTAGGAGGTTCTGGCTGCCAGTTTGTACCTGGCCAGGAGGGATGGAAACCGTGGTGTCTCAGGAAGGCTCTTAATACCAGTAAAAGCCCCAGGGACACAGGGCAGGAATCCTCCTGGAATCACATCCCATGGAAACAGCTCAGTCCAAAATGCAGATTCCTTCCCTGCCTGCTGAGCACTCAGTGTTTGACCTGCCTTGAGCCCATGGCAGGCACAGTCCTGGTGCATTTCCCTTTCCCAAATCCAGCCCTTCATCTCTCCTGCCTCCTCTGTGGAATGAGGAATGTGGGAACACTTGTTTATTTGGGCACAGCGATTTCTCTGGGAGAACTCTGCTGCCAGAGGAAGTGGAACAGCAACATGAGATGATCAGGCCACCTACCCACCCAACCACTCTTATTTTCATCCCTGCTTAAAAAACAATTTATGGCTGATTGTCATTCCTGGGGTTTCTCTGGTTTCTTAGGCAAATGTCCGTGTTCCAGTGGAGTCTTTTCTCTGGGATTTGATCCGAGCTGAGCTGATCAAACAGCTCCCCATAATGGCAGAAGCAGCTCAGTGTATCCGGGCAGAAGGGCTTAAGGCAGCTCTGCTCAGCAGCACCTCCTGCCCGGGGAGTGGAGGGAGGCTCTCGCCCCTGGACCGGCGGCTCTTTGACGTGGTAAGGCTGGAATGGGTCCTAAATGTGGCTCTGCTGCTCAGGCTGTGGGAAGCAGCAACTGGAATTCTTTACATCCAAATGAGCAGTGACAGCAGCAGGTGTTGAGACAGCAGTGGAACAGCCTGGGAAAACGTTTCCTGGCATAACTCACTGGAGGGACTGGGCCTTGGAGAGGGGCTGAGTGACACTGGAAAATCCATTGCAAAGAGCCCACACAGCCACGGGTGCCTGTGGGACAGGCACAGGCAGTGATGGGGATAAAGGACTTGGATCACACCACACAGAAAATAAATGTTATTGCCCAGTGCCCCTGCCTGCTTTAAAGAAAAAAACAAAACAAAACAAAACCAACAAAACCCCCCACCCCCCAAAATAGATACAAAATCAAAAGAGTAAGGATTTTTCAAAGAATTGGAAAGCATTCCTTATACTACAAAAACCACTACCCCAACGTGGTGATCTATGGGAACTGGGGAGCAGGAAGAGCCCCCTCTCCCAGCAGAGCCCTCTCTCCAAACACACTTCACCTTTCCAGACATGACACAGAATATTATCCATGAACCTCAAAGCTGGTTCCAATCACAGCTTCAAGGACCTGTTTCAACATGACAGAAAACTGGCTTTTTCATGTGCCCCACTCAAATCTTTGAACCTCTGAGTTTAAAGTTTCTTTATAACCTTGATTAAGACAACAAAATATGCAAAAGAGAGTCATATCAATGCATCTAAAAGCTGGGACTGTTTAAAGTCACCTCATTAACATTATGCCATTATTGACTGAGCTTTGTGTGTGTTACTGGTGCCACTGCTGCCTGTGGAGTCCTCACAGTGGGGTGATGCTCTGGGGTGAGGCTCTGTGGTACTTATCACAAAGTGTTTCCAAGCACTTCAATATCCTGTCATAGCTTGTGTGTGTGTGGCTCTCCTGGAACAGCAGGGAACAGCAATTAGTGGGGGAAAAAAAACACGAATGTGGATTTCCATTAGTGTTGGCTTTATATCCATTCCATAGATCCATTTCTATTCCTGGAGTGTTGTCAGGGCAGGGAGGAAATGCTGCTGGAACTGTTCATGGTGGTGAGGGCAATGGGAATGCTCAGAGACTGGTCAACACTTTTTTGATCCAAATTTGAGTGGATGATTATGGTCAACACCTGCTGCTGGGAAGGTTGGTCTGGGGTGGTTGAGGGGTGCAGTGGTCAGGACACTTTTCCAGAGCCTTTGGAAGGTGTTGCCATCCAAGGTTTCCTGAGCAATGGATCTGGGACGTCAGGACACCTCATTGGATATCTTCCACCCGAGGACTGGCTGATCCTGTTCAGCTGAGCTGAGCTAAAGAGCCACAGCCAAGGCAGTTGGCACCCAGACAGTCATGGAATCACATCCCATCAGCTCTGTCAGCCCTCACTCCGTGTCCTTTATTCCTCATGTTAATGAGACCGTCATTCCCTTTCCCACCCTCCCACCTCCGTCTCCATTTCCCAGCCTCCCATCCCCATTCCCAGCACTGCACAGATGTTTGGCTCATGCACAATCCCTTTGGTGTTGCTGTAGGTGGTTGAATCCCACCGGAAAGGAATGCACTTGCCAGATCCCAGGATCTACAGGCTGTGCTTGGAGCACCTGGGTGTCCAGCCCCAGGAATCCATCGTCCTCGACAGCAGCAGCCAGAACCTGGAGGCTGCAGCCCAGCTTGGCATGAAAACAGTGAAGGTACAGGGCAGGACTTGGGGATGGATTTTGACTCCAGAAGCTGTTTGGACTGGAGGGCTTGGGATTTTCAGTGGCAGTGGCAGACTGGTCTTGCCAAGCCCTTTGTTTCAGCCTGTCCTTGCTCCTGCAGGATGTGGTGGGATTAAAGGAGGAATTACTGGCAGAGTCTGCACTGGCCTGGTTCATTCCCAGCTCCAAATCCTCCAGCCAGTGGAAACTCACAGAAGTTGCTTCTTCTTTCTTCTTCTCAGTTCACTATGGGAGAAACAGCTCCAACTCTGTGACTGAGCCAACCACATCCACCTGATGTGTGAAAATAAGCCCTAGTTAATGAATTCCTGGAAGCTGAGGCCTCATGGATGTGTCAGATGATTGACAGGTTACTCCCAAGTTTTGGAGACAGTGAGCACAGGGGGTTTTACTTCAGTGGGAGAACCACTGGGGAAAGGACAAGAGTGGAGCTGGTGGGAAAAGTGAACTCCATTCCCCTGGACTGCACACAGGGAATTCCAGCTCTTATCCCAGCCCAAGCTCACAGTGCCTATGCCACAGGTACATGTCTGGGGCAGGAGGCTCCATGTTGGCAGGGAATGACTCATGAATTCCTGTGTGCACTTGGACTCAGATAAATGCCTCACAACCATGCAGGGCTCTTTCTGTCCCAGGAAATTTTATCCCCCAGCTGTCACCCAGTGTTTCCCCCTCCCTTCTGCTTTCAGGTTGATGATCCAGAAGCAGCACTGAAAGAGCTGGAAACCCATCTGGGATTTCCCTTGCAAGGGTTTGTTCCCTATACTCGCTCAGTGAGACCAGGCATGGAAATCCCAAAGGATCAACTGCAGAAGTACCTGGAAAATGTTCTTGGTGCCCATCCAGCAGGTATCACAGTGGGTTTGGGCCCTTCAGTTGGAAAACCTGGATATTCTGGAGCCATTGGCTTTTTCAGTCATATGATAGGTGGATTGAAAAATAATATTAATGAAAGGCTCCTCATCTCCAAACAGTACAGTCATTCAGGTTTCAGTGATCAATCCCTGATTCCCAGAAATGGGAAACACCATTTTTGGACTTCTTCCTTTGGGAGAGATTGAGCATGAGTTGCCAGAGAAATTCCAGGAACGTTCCTGTCCTGTGAGGCGTCCGTGAGCTACTGCCAGGGGTTTGGGACACAGAGTGAGGTCTCAGACCCAGGTGCAGGAAAGGGATGTAAAACCTGGAGAAGTGCTGACCCTCTGCTCCCAACTCTCAGCCCCACTGGAGTTACGGCAGTTTGACCACGGGGAGTCCGCCCAGAGCTACTTGGTCAAGTTTGGAGATCGTTTGCTGGTGCTGAAGAAGGAGCCACCTGACAGCCTGTGTCCCTCACCCCCTGCTGTCCCACGGGAGTACAGGTGAGAGGCAGCTGTGCCTCCCGTGGGAGGGGTCCTGCTGCAGGTGAGCTCAGCACTGGAGCTGCAGGACAGTTGAGGGGAGCACTTGTGATCTCCCCTGGTTTTCCGGAGAAAAACCAGGACAGATCCCAGTGCTCTGGGCTGTATGAAGATTTGGGGTGCTCCCTTCACCCACTCCAAACATGTTATTTTAGTGCATTTAAATTGAGCTCAGGATTGTGCAAAGGTGTGTTGCAGTGTTGATCCCCTCGTGCCTCTGTGCTGACTCAGCTCTCTGACTCTCCTGGCAGGGTCCTGAAGGCTCTCTCTGAGGCTGGTGTTCCTGTTCCTACTGTACTTGCTCTCTGCCAGGATAGCAGGTAATCCTGTCCCTCATCTTTCTCCTGGCAAATGCAGCCAGATACCCCCAAAGATGAGGAGAAAAGAAGGAGCCAGAGCTCACAGAGTGCACTGGTGTAATTCTTGTTTGCCCAGTCTGGGACTGGAGGAGCCTTTAGAAGTTCAAAAGGCAGAAACCCTTTTATTTGGCTTAGTTTAGGTGTGTCCTGTTTTAGCAATTACTCCAAATGCTCCCTTTGAAAAGCAGCTGTAAAATAATGTTGTAGGGCTTCCCACTGAGTCAGTGTGCTCAGGTTTGCAGCGAAGAGAAGGTTTTTCATGGCTCAGCCAGCCATGACAGCAGCAAATCTGTGACCAGGGCACCCCTTGTATCCTGCAGCTGGCTCAGATCTCTGCTGGCTGCAGGAATGGAGTCTCTGCACTGCAGAGTGTGTCCACCGTTCCTGCTGTTTGTGTGCAGCCTTGCACCCACTGCAGGGAGGCAGGGAAAGAGCTGCTGCTGGAGCCTGGCTCCAAGCACAGCTTCCTGGGGCTGGAGGGATCATGGCACAGCCCTGTGCCACCACCAGCCTGAGCTGCTCGAGTGCTGTTGAGCTGCTCTTCCCTGTCTGTTCAGGTGAGGCCTGAGGGGGAGAATGTTCAAGGGGCAGGTGAGCTTTGATGATGAATCTCCAGCAATCCCACCTTGCTTCCCCAGCACCCTGGGCACTCCTTTCTACCTGATGGAGCTGTGTGCTGGCCGTGTGCCCCACACCGTGTCCCCGCCCGCGGCCTTTTACCACGCCATGAGCCACGTCCTCTCCAGGATCCACAGCGTGGACCTCGGAGCAGCGGGGCTGGAGGACCTCGGGGAGCAGGGTAAGAGGGAGATATGGACCCTCCCACGCTGCTTCCTTCTCCCGTGTGTCAGCACTTCGAGGGATGGGCTGGATAGACCAGAGTGGGGGCAGCTGGGGAAGCGAAGGTGGGCGGTGTCTGAGTCCCCAGGTGTGGTGGGAGGATGTGGGAGCTGTTTGCAGCCTCCAGGTCGGTGTTTGCTGAGAGGATTTCCCAGAGCTTCCTGCTGCGAGCCCAATCTGCACTGTGGAGTAACTTGTTTGCTGCCATCTCTGACCAAACCTCTTCAGTTCCTCCAGTCCTTCTGCTCAGTTTCATGAATCTGGTGGAGAAATTACACTTTTGTCCAGAACTGGATTATTTCCACCAGAATGTCAAACCCAGTGCCCAGTTAATAATGTACAAGACTCAATGGAGATTGCACTTAAACTCTTGGAGCTTATCTCAGGCTGCTGGATCAAGATCTGCTTGGCTGTGTGACTTTTTCTGTACCCCTTTTGAAGCCTCTTTGTGCCAGTCCCTTTCCCTGGGATGCTTTGTTCTTCTCTTCCAGGTAATTACATTGAGCAGCAAGTTGAGACCTGGACAAAGCAGTACCGAGCTGTGGAAACCCACGTTATCTCAGCAATGGAGAGACTCATCCAGTGGCTGCCTCTGCATTTCCCAGAGTCTCAGAAGACCACAGTGGTACATGGAGATTTCAGGTACTGCCCTGGAGCACATTCCAGGCAGGAGAGAGGGATGGGGAGTGTAAAGCAATACACAGGCTCCAAAGAGGGGCTGACTGGACTGGGGCAGCTGCTTCAGAGCAGCCCAAAAGCTGGGCTTTGGGTCAGGTTCAGCATTCCCAGGGAATGAGATCAAGAGCTTCTTCACCCAATCACTGCAAACACTGGTGTAACACTGGAGGATCATTAGCTGTTTCTACAACACCCAAAAATCTTAGCTTCTTTTTAATGATATTTAGTGCTGAAAGAGTTTGGATGGCAAAACCTACCAATGTTACAGGTGAAATCATGGAGTGGGATGGCTGCAGACAGAGGGGAGAGATGCTGAGTGATGCTTCTGTGCTGTCAGACCCTGGCTGGGCCTTGCCAAGGCTGGTGTGTGCCAGGTCTGGCCCAAAGCTCCTTCCCACAAGGTTCCAGGAGCTCTCCAACCTTGGAAGGCTGGCTGCCCACTCTGGCTGCTCCCCAGTGGGCTCCTGCCCTCTCCTGGGGCTCAGACTGGTGAGGGCTGGGAATGATCTACAGCTCATGGCAGTGTGTGCCTCTGAAATGACCAGAACATCCCCTGGACAGTGACTGCTTCACACCTGATGATCTGAGGCTCTGACTGACTTGGTTTCACTCTCCAAAGCACAGTTCAGTTCATCATTAACCAGGGAGTTCACTACAGAGTAACCCCTGTCCCTCTGCTTTTAGAAATTAATGGTTCACTTGCACTGCCTCCCAAAGGACTCAGCAATTGTTGAAGAGAGTGAAGAGCACGGAAAGCATCTACTGCTGCGGAGCACTGGGATTTTTTTCCCCCGTGTCTGGAGAGTTTTCTGATCTCTTTTTCCTCTGATACAGGATGGACCACCTGGTCTTTCATCCAGACAGGCCAGAAGTCCTTGCTGTCCTTGGCTGGAGGTTTGCAGCTCTAGGAGATCCCTTCTGTGATTTGGCGAATAGCTGTATGACCTTCTTCCTGCCACCTCACTTTAGTGCTTGCAGAGGTACAGAGGGGCACGGAGAGAGGAGCCACAGTTCAGGACACACCAGCTGTGCCCAAGGAGCTCAGCTGGCAGCTGGAAAGGGCTCTGGGTTTGCATTATTTGCCCTCTCACTTCAGCTGTGAAGCTGGGAGCTCTTTTGGGTGGGACCAGGAGCAGTTTGTCCACAGTTATCCATTTGTTAAAAAGAAAAATACAGGGTTAAACTGAGAGGAAAATTTAGGAGGAATTTCTGTCAGTCACAGCTTTCACAGTTTCACCCTCTCCAAGAGAACTGCCCTGTGTGCATTTCCCCTGCATGGGCTGGTGCCAAACCCCAGAGTTCTGTATGGAACCAGCACCAGTGCAGGTCCTGGATGGGTGCAGGTGTCTCCATGGAAGCTGCCTGGCTCTGCCATGAGCCTCATGGCATCCCTAGGGAGCTCTGAGCTCCTCACTGCCACCTGACTCACTGTTGCCTCTCTACACCTTCCAGGCTTGAGGAATTGTGATTTGGGGCACCTGGGAATTCCCACAGCAGAAGAGTATTCCCAGATGTACTGCAGGCACATGGGAGTGGAGCTCCCAGAGAGCTGGAATTTCTACATGGCCTTTGCCTTTTTCCGCCTGGCCGTGAAGCTGCAGGGACAGCACCAGCACCGTGTGGCAGGTGAGGGACCCAACCGGCACAGGGCCCAGTCAGAGCACAGCTCCAGGGGCAGCTCTCCCCTGAGCCAGAGAGCTCAGGCCAGCAGGGTTTGGGCACTCCAGACTGTGAATCCCGAGAGCTCCGAAATTCCAGGTGCTACAGCAAAGCGTGGAGCGTCTGGCAGCCTTGCGCTTCCAGCAGAGAGCTCTTGTGGGAAATGAGGGCTCAAAATCAGGGATCTTGTTCACTGCTGTGTTTGGAGGTGGGTGACCTGGAAGCAACAATGCAGTGATGTGTGTTCCAGAGGATGGGAATAGTGTCCTGCAAAACACAGGGCTGCCTCCCTGCTCCAGCACAGTCTGATCCTGCTTGTTGTTTGTGTGGATCAGAGGTTGCTGTGGGGTCTCCTCTTCCCCGGGAGAACTTAGCAGAGGCCACAGTTGAGAGCCCAGAGCCGTGTCCTACAGGTGGAGCTCTCAGACCTTCAAACCAAGCCTTCACCGAGAGACTCGGGCACAGGGATGTGCTGAGAACTCCCCTGCTGTTTATCTGCACCCACCAGGTCTGGCCTTGAGGCCTTTAGCAGAGAAAAACAAGATGTTATTTTCACATCCCTTGGAGAGGAGTTCTGTGACACACAGTGGGATGTGACCACATAACACGGGCTCTGTCAGACAAGTGTCCTGCTGTCTTGTCCCCAGGGAGGCCAGTTCCAGGTGACAGCAGCCCGGAGGATGCAGAGTTGGTGGCTGAGCTGGCTTGGGAGTTTGCCATAAAGGAAGGATTCCGTGTGTTTGAGAGCCTCCCCAGCACAAAGCTGCTCGCTCGACATTCCAGCACCTGGGCAGGACGAGGGCCATTCCTCAGCAGGAGTTACAACACCTGTCCACGTCCCGGGACAGCTCCCGTGCCCAAAGTCCCCATGGACACTCCCCCCACCAGCCTGCTGGGGGTGCCCCAGGCTCTTTACTGCAAGCTGGGAAATGTGAGCAACCAGTGGGGCTTTCTGAATTCCCAGCCCAGACTGACTCCACATCCTCTGCCAGATCTGCAGGTGAGATCTTCTTTTCTGGAGCTGCTCTGCTGCACCTGCCCCAGGGTGGGGCTCATGGCCTCTGAGTGCCCTTGGTCCCCTGATCACCTCAGCCATTTAGCACTCGTAGAGCCCAGTGGCTTGGAGGAAGGGGTTGGGTTCCCATGGATATAACAGAGTTCATATCCTGGGAAACAGTGATTTTGGAAGCTGGCACTCCCTTCCAAGGGGAGCAGATTAATGCCAGCCCAGCTGTAATTGCTGGTGCTTCTCCACCAAGGTCCTGCCTTCAGTGCTGATGGTGTGTCCAGAGCTTGGCTGGGCTTGGGCTTTCCAGCACCTGCCAGTCCAGGGAGGAAAGGCTCACTCATTCCCTTTCCCTGTCCAGGGAAACCTCACTGCTGTCTCTCTGTGGGAAAGGCTGAGTTAATTCCCTTCATAATTTCCCTCTGCTGCTTCCTTGGGAGGTCCCTCAGAGGGGCAGGGAGCTGCTTGCACCTCCCCAGCTTTTCGTTCAGTGTGAATGGAAGCAAACATTCCCACCCTTGGGTTGCTACGGAGATTATATCCCTCATTATTCTAGTGACATAAGCAAATTCTAGTGGGTTACTTAACTGCCTTTTAGCTGCCAGAAAAATATCCCATCTGTTGTTCTGCCCTTGTGCTCTGGCAGAAACCAGCAAACCCCAGCGTTTCAGGGTGATTAGCAGCTGATCTGCTGAGAAGGTGGGAAGGGCAGGGAAGCAGCAGCTCTGAGGAATTTGGGAGTGCTGAGATGAGCAGATCTCCTCGCCCTTCTTCCAAACACTCACCTTTGCCAAGTCTCCAACCATCAGAACTGCCACACTCTCTCTACTCCATGCCTGGGGCTTGTGGAGACAGTGGTCCTTGTGTGTGGGGCCACAGAGCCCCCTCATCTTTGCCATCCTCTCATCCATCCCACAGCTCTTTCCCTTGGCATCATCCCTGGAAGCGTGTTGTAAAACCCAGGGGAGGAGTCTCGCTGCCTGCAACAGAAAGATAATGCAGAGAAGGATCAAACAGACAAATATACTTGGCCTGGAACTGTCACAGTGTTCCTGAGCTGGGAAAGGCCAAGGGCATGGGTGAGGCTGCCCTATGCCAGCTGGCAGTGCTGGGAGAGGTTCATTCCTGGCAGCTTGGCAGGAAGATGCCCTTGGCTGAGGCACTCCTGGCTGAGCAGGGCAGGATCTCAGCTCGTCCTGCCACATCCAGAGCCCAGAGCCAGCAGACTTTGCACACTGGTCCCAAGGGTTGTCCATCCCTGCAGTTCTCCAGAGGAGCCATGAGTGGCTGTCAGAGGGACCAGCACCAGGGGTACCAACCATCTCATGTGTCTCATCCTCTTTCCCAGGCAGAGAGTGCCAGGACCAAAGCAGAGGCTCCCATGGCTGTCCAGGCCCAGGATCAGGGCAGCCAGGTGAGCATTCATCTAATGCTTGAGCCTTCCCTGACCCAAACAAAGCAACACAGGGAGCTCTCCCTCCTTTCTGGAGCCTCCTCCACCCCATTGCAGTCTGGGGCCCGTGAGCAGGAGGGGTGATTTGTCCTGTTGGGCTCCCAGGTGAGGATGTTTCCCCAGCACTGCATTCCCCAGGTGGAATTTCTCCATTTGGAAGGTGCCAGAGCATTTGCTGCCATCCTGCCCTGGTTCTGTAGCCCTTCCTGTGCCCACAGAGGCTCTGATCTCACTCTCCCACAGGTCTCCGGAGCAGAGCATCTCCACAGTGCAGATCCTAGCCTGGTGCTTCCCTCAGACAGAGCTCCATGTCTGGCTGAGGATCCCGTGGGGGTCACAGGACAGCGCTCTCCAAACCAGAGCCTTTGGAACCTTGAATGGAAAACCAACCCCTGCACTCTGGCACAGGACAGGCCGTGCTAAGGGCAGCCTGTGAGCTTCTTAAATTCCAGTGCTGTTTGCTGTTATCTGCTCTCAGTGCCTTGATTGCCTGGCTCAATACAGGGCAAAGTCCATCTTGGATCATGAGGCTGCAGGGAGTCAGTCCTGCAGCAGGGACACTTGGTCAAGAATGACCTGACTGGAGACTTGGTTTGGGGAATAAAGAGAATGAAGCAGGGTGTCTCTTCTCCTCCAGCAGGCTGCAGATGGGACAAGAGTCCTTGGTGGTGGGAGGAACTGAATCAGCTCCTCAAGGACTCTGGATTCAAGGGAGTCTGGAGTTGAGGCAGTGCCCCTGGAACTGGGAGGAACTGGGAGGACTCTATGGTCCCATGAATGCAGTGGATCTCTTTGGGGGGACCACAGAGAATGCAAACTGGATCAATGGGAGCTTTCAGTGCTTCAGGGAGGCCAGAACAAGGAACAATCCTGGTAATCCCAGGCTTTTTATGTGTAGTTTTAATTGAATATGAAAGTGATGGGCACATTTTGGGTTCTCCAGCTCCCCGAGCGTGGGCACAGCCTCACAGCCCCCTTTCACAAGGCCACATCCATCTGTCCAGTGTCACCACCACATCCCAGTTCTTAGGGGCACAAGGGATGCTTTGGGGGAGCTCTGGTGGCTGTGCAGGCTGTCCCAACACCAGGACCATGGGATGTAGGGAAGCTGGTAACCTGAGTTTTAGATTCTCTCAGGCTCGGGGTGAAATTCCACCTCAACCTCAGGCACTTGGCTCTGCTGTAGCTCCTATCTGAGCCTGGATCTGCCCAGCCCAGACATTTGGGATGGTTTCCAAACAGGAACCTTACTTCTGCACCTCCCACCTTCTCATTTTTCAGGCGCCTCAATCCCAGCCCAGACCAGGGTTCAGAGCTGGGTCTGCCCTGAAGGTGGTTTAGTGCTGCTGGTTGTGTCTGCCCAGCCCCAGGAGAGGGAAGGGGCTCACCAGGAGCATTAACACGGGGCTAGGGCTCAATGCCATCCATTTGCCATCCTGGGATCACAGAAGACACAGCCAGGACTCACATGGGAGCTTAGCTGTGAGCTGGAGCTCAGCTCTTTGACATTTCCTGTGGATACACAGCCTGACCTTCTCCCCTGGGAGTCACAGGCACATTTCTACCACGTGCAGGTCTGGAACAGCAGGGAAAACATGTAGAACAAGTGGTCCTTGCAAGTGCCACCTCCTGAAGGGCTGCCCAGGACCTTCTGTCTGCAGCAATGGAGTTGGTCACCCTTCTAGGGATACAGGCAGACAAGGATGGGAGAGGAGGAGCCCAAGAGGATTTTTCAGCTGATCCAGAAGACACACAGCCTAATCTAAATCCTGCTGGATAACCCTGGGTGGGCATTTGGCCTCTCTGAGATGTGTGGTTCCTCCGGCACAATGGGATGATATTTCCTTCCCAAGGGAAACGCCTGGAGAGCTGCAGATGCAGGAACCTCCAGCAAGACTTTCAGTGACCTGGGTCTTCCAGGGCAGTGGGTGAAACTATGTCTGAGCCAACACATTTCACAATTTTTCTGGCCCCTTTAACAAACCTGAGCCATCCCTGTTGCCCTTCACAGACCCCTCACTAAAGAAGCCAACGAGGTGAAGTCAGACACAGGGTAACACCACAGATTTCTTTGAGAGGTTAAAAACTCTTGATGGTTTTGGTCTGTGGCTTCCTTAGTGATGGGGATGATAACTTGGGCACACTTCTGCTGCCTGCACGTGAACCTGCACTGGAATTGCACAAGGAATCTTAAGTAAACAAGAAAAAAAGCCCTTTAGCCATTGTTGGGAGCGATTTTACAAAGTTTCTCATTTGCACGCAAGGAGTAAGTGCCTGTTGTGAAAGCACTTTTCTGGCTTTGTTCCAGTGCCAGATGCACAGGAGTTTCTCTTTGGGATTCCTGTGCATGGCAGTGGTGGCACGTCCACGTAACTTTTAGGGGTCCAGGTCCCCGACTTTTCCCTGATCACAGCACCTGCCTGCAAAAGTCACCAGCACAATGGAGACGTTTCTGCATTTCCCCCTGCCTTTTTCCTAATTGTTGCCTGCATAAATTTCCCTGGCATGGACAGGGACCTAGACACTGATGAAAGCACCAAACCAACCCGTGCCAGTGTGACTTGAACTGAGCCGAACCGACCCGACTGGTGCTGAACTGTGCTGAGTCGTGCCAGGCTAATCCAAACGGGACCGTGCTGAGCCGAGCTGCGCCAAACTGTGCTGCCCGAACCCAGCTGAGTCGAGCCGATTCGATCCGATCCGATCCAAGTCGTGTCAAGCCAGCTCTACTCGTGCTGCTGCTGGCAGCGCCGAGCCGAGCCGAGCCGAGCCGAGCCGAGCCGAGCCGAGCCGAGCCGAGCCGAGCCGAGCCGAGCCGAGCCGAGCCGAGCCGAGCCGAGCCGAGCC
>VXBA01000167.1:1553-95079 GCA_013399895.1 Serilophus lunatus
GGGAAGGTTTGGGAAGGTTTGGGAAGGTTTGGGAAGGTTTGGAAGGGAAGGGAAGGTTTGGGAAGGGAAGGGTTGGGAAGGTTTGGGAAGGTTTGGGAAGGTTTGGGAAGGGAAGGGAAGGTTTGGGAAGGTTTGGGAATGGAACGTTTGGGAAGGGAAGGGAAGGTTTGGGAAGGGAAGGGAAGGTTTGGGACAGGAAGGGAAGGGAAGGTTTGGGAAGGGAAGGGATTTATGACTCTTATTCACTCTATGACAGTGCAGGCATATGCAACAGTCTTGTGTTGTGTGACACTGTCTTTACACATTATCCTGTAGCTCCATTAAAAGGGAATCACAATCCAAAGGATTTTGCCAGGTCACTGAGTCTTGAGGAAAATCCTTTGGAAGGTGGGTGTGGAGACCCAGGTCTATGACAAATGCTTCTTCTTGCCAGCAGTGATCCTGACCCGATCACTGCCCTCTCCATCCCAGGAAATTCCCCTCTCGTGATCAGAGCTCTCTAAGTGCTGAGAGAAATGATAGGGGAAGGCACAGGTAGGGACGTGGGATGCTGGGGAATTAGTGAACCTGAAAGGAAAAAAAGTCCAACCCCGACTCTTACTTAGAAATCAGGCCCAAATGCCAGGATTGTAAAGTGCAAATAGACAGCTGTCTCATTGGAAACCCCCCAAAACACTAGAAAGAACAGTAGCAGGTACTGATCCTCCCCTGTGAGCAGGGAATCCAAGAAAGGCATGCTTAGGTTTCAAACAGAGAAATTGCACAGCCTCAGATAAAGGAGACAGTGTCCCCCTCACATCAGGGTACAGCTGGTCCTCAGCAACTAAAGGGTGGATGTTATAGAATTATGGAATCACAGACTGGTTTGTGTGGGAAAGGACCTTAAAGCTGACCTTGTTTCACACCCTGCCATGGGCAGGGCACCTTCCACTCTCCCAGGTTGCTCCAAACCCTGTCCAACCTTCCCTTGGACACTTCCATAGATGGGGCAGCCGCAGCTTCTCTGAGCAACCTGTGCCAGGGTCTCCCCACTGAGCTGTCTGGAGCTTGAAAAGGAAGCCCAGCCCTCACCGGCTTTTATGGCTTCCAGGAACATCTGAGGATGTGGGGCATTAAGAAATGTACAATATGCAAAGGCCAAACAATTCAGACCCCAAGGGTTATTAACTTGCTCTAAGCACTTGATTGGTCTCAGAGGAGGGTGGTGGGATTTTGGACAGTTCTTTGCCAAGCCAAGATTTTCCAGCAGTTGCTTATATGGGAAGAAATACCAGAAAATTGTGCAATTTAGCCTTTGCTTTGGTTTAATCCCGTTTATTAGCTATGTGAAACCCCTATTCAGAAGGCTACCAAGGGTCATGCTGCTGCTGAACACTACAGAGCAGCACCCAGCAAAAATACCTGAGATCTTTTGTGATCCCTTTCTCACTTATTTACTGTAAAAACATACAATTGAAGTGCAAATACAAGGAAATGCAGAAACAGCTGAGATATCACACCGTCAGTGGTGTCCCACACCAACTGTGCCAGCTCCAGACCCTATGAGGTGCCATGGAGAACACAAACTCAGGAAGTAATCCCTGGCACACAGAACTCTTCACCAGGGGCTAGACAGGCGTTGAAGTTGGCTCAGGACAGGTAGGAAACCTTCTTTGGGTTTCTCTATACTCAGGTGGCCCTGATGCTATAGGAGCTACAAACCAGGTGGAGTTAGCAGCCACTGCCATCACACTCACTTGTGTATCATGGTATCTCATGGCTGAGGAGCCAAAGCTGCCCGGAAAAATTCTAACACTTATAGTTCCTTGCAAGGGGAATCATGACCCCCTCCAATTGCTTTGAGAATTCATGCACCTGTATCATAGATACATACACAGATTTCTTCCATAAGGCCACGAGCCCCTTTTCATTGATTAGGGCAAACATGAAGCAGAAATAGCTTTAGAGAAAGATCAGCAGTTGGTGGGGGAGAGAAAGGCTCTTCATTCCCTTTTGACCCCAGAAATCAGCCCTCAGCCACCTCCACTCAGGAGCCAGTGCCTTGCTGTGCACAAATTCCTTGATGCTGAATGTTACCAATCCAGCAGCATTCTCACAAGAGACAGATTTGCACTTGGCAAAGAGGAGGCATAACTGGGATTCCTCTGCTGAATGTCAGGGGTGTCTCACCCTCTCCCTTCCTCTCCCAGGCAGCTGGCCTACAAATAGACTTCCAGAGAGTCTGTATTTTTCTTATTTTTGTTATTACTGGGATAAAAGGAATATTTTTGGACCTTGCTATGGGAGGGAAATATTCAGATAACCTTTACAGTGTTAATTGCAGCACACACAAACCATGCTTAAGCCATATGTTTTCATTTGCCTCACAGAGCACACTTTTCACTCTCTCTACTCTCTTTATCAGCTTCTACATCTGATGTACATTATTTATAGATATCTTTCTTTCCTCTTGCAGTAGCTCTGGCCCAAACCAGGCTCTCTTCAACTTATCAGTTCTTCCTGCACCTGCCTGTCCTCCCTCTTCTCTTTCCAGTGAACCTGAAAGACAACCTCAAAACAACTGCTGCTAAATGGATTTATTTTTACCTTGAAACTAAACGTTAACCTGGTCTAAATATTGTGCCTGGGGCCATGTGCTGCTCTAGGTCTCACCTTTGGCTGTGCCATGAAAGGGTCTTAATGGCTTTTCTCTTTGTTTTTTGGAATACCCTGAGCCATTCTGTTATATAATTTGGGGAAAGCAAATCTAAAAGCCATTATTACTAAATGAAAAAATCTCTCTCTGTGCAAGACATTTTCAGTTTGGCGCCAATTTTTGCAGAAAGCCAAGAGAAGTGGCAGAAATGGCTGGAATTAGTTAATGACAACTGTTTCCATAAACTCCAGATAAATATAGAGTCACTGATGGATACTGCAGGTATTTTATGCAACAAGATGAAGATAGTAAGAAATCACTAAAACCACATCTAAAACTACAAGATAGTGAGTTCATCAAGGTTAATTTAGTTTCAATTCACCATGCCCATATTTTTGCAATCCAACTGACTGTCTGACTTTCTGCTGTCCAACAGTTTGGGACAATTTACATCATGCTGTTCACAGAGCCCCACAGAAGGAAAATTCTTTCATTTTCTAAAATAAAAACCTGCCATTCTCATCGTGGACTCAGGTGTTTTGATATTAAGATGACAAATATCTTATCGAGATTCTATTTCCACATGCAATTTTCACCCAGCAAGAAGCCTTCAGGCTTTAGATTAGATTAGACAGCACTATGATTAAAAATACAGAAGGATATAATCCCTTTCATTCCTGAATGCAGATTTCCCCATATGAGCTCAGAGCCCCTCTTTGGACACTGCTTCCCATGCTCTTTTTGTATGATATTGGAAAGTACATCAATAGCATGGGCCTCTCCTCTTCCATCTTTGTAGTAATTTTCATCATGGCAGACAACATACCAAAAGAATCAAGAATTGGGAGACCACAGTTCTAATACCAAACTGTGATTTTCCATGGTTACTCCTGTAGGCTCCCACATGACTTTCACCAGGACACAAAACCTGAAATTAAGCCTATGTAAGCTTCTCCCCAAACACAGACCCAACAAAGCACAGTCTGCATTCACATATGCAGGGAAAACAGAGGCAAACCTGGTGCAGGCAGTTCATGGTACAGAGGCATTTTCTCCCCTCAGCCAAAGCACACATTTTCTCCATTGTTTGGTTATGTTGCAGATGATTTGGAGCACAAGTCAGATGAGGGAGCTGGAAAAGCTCAATCTGGAGAAAAGGAGGTTCAGGGAGGATCTTCTCACTCTCTACAACTCCTTGACAGGAGGGTGGAACTGGGGGGTTTGTCAGTCTCTTCTCCCAGGTAAAAAGCAATGGGGCAAGAGGAAACAGCCTGAAGTTGCACCAGGGGAAGTTCAGGCTGGATATCAGGAAATATTTTTCACTGCAAGAGTGATCAAGCATTGGACCAGGCTGCCCAGGGATGTGGTAGAGTCAACATCACTGGAAGTGCCCAGAAAAAGAGCCGATCTGGAACTTGGTGATATGGTTTAGTGACCATGGTGGGATTGAAGACTTGATGATCTTGGAAGTCTTTTCTAACTTTAATGATTCAATGATTCCATGACTCCACAAAACTGTCAGTGTCACAGTTTCTATCCTGTGCCACATGCTAAACAAGCAAAGGTAAAACATTCCTTAGCTCAGAAATGCTGCCCTTCACATCTTACCAAAGTCATAGTAACGCAACAGCTGGAAAAAAATTAATCCTGTTGTATCCTGAGCTCATATTCCTTTTGTGCTTCTTTACTTGCGCAAGTATTGTGGAATCACAGAAAGGTTTATGTTGCAAGGGACCTTAAAGCTCATCTGGTTCCACCCCCTGCCCTGGGCAGGGACACCTCCCACCATCCCAGGTGGCTCCAACCTGGCCTTGGACACTCCCAGGGATGGGGCAGCCACAGCTTCTCTGGGCACCCTGTGCCAGGGCCTGCCCACCCTCGCAGGGAAGAATTTCTTCCTAATATCTAATCTAAATCTCCCCTCTTTAAGTCTTGAACCATTCGCCCTTACCCTATCACTATTTTCCCATATAAGAAGTCACTCTCCTTCTTTTTTATAAGCCTTCTTAAGGTACTAGAAAGATATCATTCAGACAGATATAAAAGAATTCCTCCAAACTTCCTAAATTTCTAATGGCCTAGTATCACGCATACTAAAAATTCTCTGCTCTAAACTCATTGTCTGAATTTCAGCCATGTACACAACTCTACCAAAAACATATCTTCACAATTCTGCTGAATTTTTATTCTTCTAAAATGAACTTCTGAAAGCAGGACTGCTCTCCTATCTCCCCAGCCAGCCTTCTGAAGCTCAGTGAGGTGTCTCCTGGAACTTCCAGCCTTTCAGTCCCAATGGATTTGGCATGGTTGTTCAGAGGGGACCAGAGAGCAGGACTCATGGGCCAGGCACTGAGGGCCAGAGAGATCAAAAGGTTTCTGCCAGTTTTCCTTCCTATTTCATACTGATCTTATGTCATAAAATAATTGTGCTTAAAGTCCATGTGTGCATTTCTGATCTCTGTAATTTTTGCTGTCCAGACTTATAAACTTAATTTCCCAATCCTGATTTTTTCTGCAGATTCTTGTTTTTTCTTACCCTCACATTTTCAAGGCTTCATTTCTTATTACTTGTAAACTGTGTTGCTCTAAAAAACCCCTGTGATAAACTTGAGGAGGAAAAACCCAGTAACACCTGTAATTCTCATTTCTTTACAATTTTGCATGATTTGTAAATTCTGTTGGAACAGCTCTTTAGTGCTGTTCCTGCTCTGCAAATGGATGAGATGATGACAAAACACTCAGAAACTTCAGTGGGAACAGAGCTGAGGACTACCACTGCAATGAGACTGCTCTAAGTTCTAAATTTTGTAAACACACTGGGCTGTAGCTGTTTGAGGAACCATTTTGGCTCATTCCAGCAGTCTGTATTGTCACTAATACTCAGTGCAGTTATTTCTTCCCCATGGGGCTGGAAAACTGTAAATAGCAAAAAGAATAACAATAAGCAGCAGTCAAGGAACAGAATATTAAAAAGGTCATATGGAGTGCACAGCACCAAAATAATGGAATGGCTGTATTAGAGGGTGGAGTTCCAATAATAGCCTCCCAATTCCAAAATAATATAAGCATGGAAAACTAGTACAGAATGTGAACTTGGAAACTAGAGCAGTTTAAGGGACAGTTTTTCCAACACTTTAATTCCTTTTCTGGATGTCAGCTAAATTCTGTGAGCATTTTCATCCTTTCCCTGGAGGTCTTAATGATGCTCCATTATATGAGAACGAAGCAGAATGAAGAAAAGCCTCAGTTGTTCCGTTTGACCCTCCACTTCCATTTCCCATGAATTGTGCTCCCCTTTGGAGGCTGAACATCCAGGCTCTGTGGAGCTCAGTCAATCCTGTGCATTCCCCAAACATGAACCCCTCCAGCTCCCTGATGGTACAGAATCAATCCGTGCTCATCACGGGCACAACCCCAGGGAAAGAGTGGAAGAGGGAGGCATGTAATTGCATATTGGATGAGAGATCAATGACTCATAAGCCCACTACCCTGGGAGAGGCAGAACAAGCTGCTGAGTCATCGATTATTTCAAATGATGCTCACAGTGTCTGCTGTCCCTGAACACCAGAGTGGCTCCAGGCATTTAAGGCAAACTCAGTGATTTCTTGCTTCACCCTTCTGGAAAGAATGCCAGTCTTCAAAGGCTTCAAAACCTTGCTATTTCCATAACTGTAAGAATTGGTTTACTTCTGGGATTTTCATCTAAAGACTATATATAACCTTTCAGGGCTTCTGTCAGAACATCAGAGATGGGGAGAAATCTGTGTTGCTACTGGAGACTAAAGTGGGAAGGCATAATGGTTTCTGGCTGCACGAACTGACAGCACATACAGTCCTAAGCTGGAACAATGGGGATCACCTGAACATCACCTTTTAGTTGGGAAAGCATTTTGGTATCAGACAGGGAAATTTGAATTAGACAGAAAAGAAATGTGCAGCTTTCACAATTAAACAGCCAAGAAGCAGGTTTTTATGGTTCAGGGAACTGTGAGCACGTCACTGGGAATGAAGGAGGGTCTGATGTACTTCAGTGCACACTGAAAACGTTAGTCTACAATTTTCATTACATTGGTAATGAAAGGCTGTGAAGATGGTGAGGCCCTGGCACAGGTTGCCCAGAGAAGCTTTGGCTGCCTCACCTCTGGAAGTGTCCAAGGTCAGGTTGGACAGGGCTTGGAGCAATTCCCTGTCCATGGCAGGGGGTGGGATGTGATGGACTTTAAGGTCCCTCCAACCCCAAAATATAGTTTATTACGGTACGTAATAAACTGTAAACAGGATGATAATTTCTAGAGGATGAATGTGCCACCCTGTGACAGACCACAGCGCCATCTAAATCTGGCTTCCAACAAGCTGATTCTACTCTCTCCTACTGGGGAAGTCACTTCTTGGCCAACCAGTTGAACCAGTTCAAAACATTTTGTAGAATTTGGAATATACACCCTAAAGTAGCAAAAGCACTCATTTCTAAAGGAGATGGAAGTCAGATCCAGGCATTTTGCTGGATGGTGGAAAATGCTGTAGGAAGCAAATGTGGATTTAATGAGGATGCCCAGTTTTAATCTAGCCTTCCAATCCTTCTGTGCTTTAGGAAGCTTTATAGCTCAGCATTTGTAGCAAGAAGGACAGCTAATGCTTCTGCTGTTCCTAGTTGTGTGTGGGTTTTTAATAATCTACTTGCACTTTATAACCCACCACCATCATTTTCAAACAGTGTCATTTAATATTATCATGCTTCTTAAATGTTGGTGTAATCAAGGGTGTAGTGCAAAAATCCCAAAGATCTTGGAAGCTGGAAAAGTAATTAAAATATAGGGCTTTCAGGTCATGCATCAGAGAGGCACTCTGATTAATTTCTGGCAACTTTTGACAACAGGGCAGGGAGTATTCTTTACTGTGCTTCATTACAAGTTGGGACAAACTTCAAGACCAAAATCTTTTGTACAAATTTACTCTCGTACAGATGGATTTACAAAGCTTTTTCAGAGGTTTGCAGAAAATATTTGCTAAAAATAAATAAAACCAGTTATTAAAAATGTTTTTATTATTATTTCAAAGCAAAACCCTAGTTCTCCCCTTTGTACAATATCCTGTTACAGCTGGATCTTTTTTCTACTTCATTTTGTAAGGCAGAATTTCTCTCCATAAGGCAGTAAGGTAATACCTCAGCAGGGAATTCTTCCAGCTCGCTCTTTTACTCATTTATATTTTCTAAAGTGTTATTCTAGTTTTATCAATAGACTTCTACTTCAATAAGTAATTGAAACTGTATCTGTGTTCAGTAGATTGGACATTCCTGATCTGAACCACAGGGGAACAAAAGTAAACCTTTATCCTTTACACTGAAGCTCTGACACCTGAAGCAGCTCTTCCCAGTGATTTTGCAGGGTTTACAGCAGAATTAACTATTGAATGTCAAATTCTGCTATTGGGTTCAGATCCACATAGCTTAATTACTAAATAATAAAGACATTAGAACAATGAAAGATCAGTTTCCAGTGTGACCTATTTAAATACATGTACTTGTCCCTAAGATTGTTTATATCAAGGATATAGAGGAACTAATGAAGTAGGCAACATCAGGGACTATATCACACCACTAGCTTGAAAATGCATTTTCCCAATATGCCAAATATATCTTTTTTGCTCAAAGTAAGTGAAAATGTCTGAGTACTCTTTCTCTCTCCCCTTGGCTCTCTCCCATGGGAATCAGTAGACTGAAATAAACGGTCTGAGCTGAGCTCAGCTGGGCTGAGCTTGCTGAATTACTCTGCTCCTCTGATGGACACAGCCTGGCAGCAGGACCCCTCTTCTCATGTCCTCTTTGAAACCTGCTATTCCTAAAAAGCAGCCAAAGCCAACATGGAAGTATCCCTGAGAGTTTTCTTTCTTACAAGGAACATCCAGAGGAGCTGGGTTTTGCCAAACAGGGTGTGAGCTTATCAGAGGAATGCTGTGAGCAAACTGCTAATGATTTGCAGCACTTCTATCCATCATCAACCCAAAGCCCCAGTGGGTTCTGTCCTGCTGGGAGGGGGATATAGGCAGTTAAAGCACATAATCCCACCCTTCCCAAACGCAGAATCTTGTGGGGACTCCCAGAGCTGGAAGAGCAACAGAGTGCAGAGGAGCTGGGAATGCCACTAAGAAGGGCAGTGCTAGCGCCAGTAAAACCATAGAATGTTCTGACTTGGAAGGGCTATAGAGTCCAGCTCCTGGCCCTGCACAGGACAGCCCAACAATCCACCACACGCCCGAGAGCCTTGTCTGAATGCTCCTGCAGCTCTGGCAGCCTTGGTGCTGTGTCCACTGCCCTGGGGAGCCTGGGCAGTGCCCAACCACCCTCTGGGGGTAGAACTTTTTCCTAAAATGCACTCTAACCCTGCCCTGACACAGCTCCAGCCCATTCCCTGGGCTCCTGGCCCTGTCACACAGAGCAGCAGGGATCGGAGCTGCAGAGCCCGGTGAGCTCTGACCTCGGTCTCCTCCAGCCGAAAAAACCTCAGCCACTCCTCTTATGGCCCTTCCAAACCCTTCACCATCTCCACAGCCCTCCTTTGGACACACTCTAATGGCTTTACAGAGAATCATCACACAGCGTCTCTCTGACACTGGGTAGGAGATCACAGCAAGGCAGATGTCCTAAAGGCACTCAGTTTGCTTTTATCAACATTCTCTGAAATGCTTCGCCAGCATTTCTGTAGGTAGTTGTGCACTATCAGCCTTTGTTTTATCAAAGGATGACACAAGCTCTGCAGAGCTGCCTTCCCCGGGGCAAGGCCAGGCAGCAATGGCTCTCACAGCCCGGGACAAGAGACAGCAGCCAAGGCAACAGCCTTCTGAGAGTACATGGCTGCATTTAAATGCCTCTTCCAACATCTTAAAATAGCTCTATTTGCTTTTCTTTTGTCATGACACTTTCTTCACTCCCAGGCTGAAGCAGAAGAGTATTTTCTCATTTGATTAATGCCCCTCTAGCCAAACGACTTATAAATAGACATGGAACGAGCGCTGCTGAAGTGTCGAGGGCTTGAGCCTGTCTACCACATTGGGTTTCATAACCATGAACATGCTGCTTTCCAAGATTCAGCCCTCCTCTTTCCCATTCTTCTGACTCAAAAATAAGCCTGTGTTAGGTTCTTTCATAACCACCATATGGTGCCTAGAAAACCTTTCGTACATTTGCAGTTCCCTGGGGTCTGCTCTAGATTTAAGAAATAGATTTCTGAGGATGGCAATCATTTACAGCAGTTAAAATAATTTTTAGAGTTGGAGATTTTTTACATCTTTTTTAGTGCATAATATGTTTGTCTAGCAAACAGGCAGCATCTGAAGAGAAGCGGCTCCTCAGTGAAACTGTGTATTACCTTTTCAATACATCAGGTTTTATGCCTTTTTATTTAAAATGTTTGCTCTTGCAACAAAAGTACACAGGAGTGTAAGATTTCAGGTCTCTACGCACATCCCCTACATCCTCTCTTACCCATACACCCCCCTCACCTGCTATTTGTCTGGCTTATCTCTTACTTGCTTTTCTCAGTAGCTTTCATTTTTAAAAACTGCTTTTGCAAACAGAATTGAATGTTGTGCTGCAGGCGAGGCTGTAACGTCAGTCTCAAATAGGACATGGTTACATTTGCAGCAGCATTTATCTAGATCATTATCCATCTTCTCACATTGTATGACATGGCCACACTCTGATCAGCTTCCTTTAATTTCATCCCAGTAAGATTTAGCGATGCTTCAAGCTTTTTTCCCACTGTGGGTTCTTTTTATCAACCCTAAATTTTATTTATATTGTGGCTGGGTTGGTTAGGTTCTATGTTTTCAACTAAACTTCTCCTTGAAAACTGTGATATGAGTAATTCACATTTATCTCCTTGCTCTCTTTGATTTAATGCCTTCTGTAATTTCTTCTGTTCCAGAGATGAGAATAATTAGTAACCAGTCTTAATTTTATAGCTTTGGAGTGTACTATTTTTGTTAGAAAGAATATCCTCCTTCTTCTGAAAGCATTTTAAGATACTTGGAGGTAGGTGAATTGATCTGAATAAATTAACAACTAAACTTCCCTACAGAAGAGACCAAGATATACTCTGAAGCTGAAGGAGTTAAGTCATTGTTTCTCACTCTTTCTGGAAGCTGGTTTTGACCCCTACAATGGAAACTGAAATGTTCAACAATAATCACACAGGTCACCTTCCTGAAACCGCTGAAATCTCAAGGACACACTCCACATCGTGCTGGCAGTTTGTTTTGGGGAGATTTCAGCGCCCCAGGCCTTTGATTAGTGTTTTCCCAAGTAGCTAATATGTAGCTGTCATTAATTACAATGTAAATAAAAGTAAATGAGGAATCAATTCATTATGAAATGGTTAGAACAAATACAGCAGCCTCAAATTAATCTGCAGTTGATGTAATATAACCCCCAAAAGCCAAAGAAGTGCTGTGGTAGAAATGAATTAAGCACTCTAAAAAAGGGTGGACTCATTGGCATGAGTAATTTACATAGGTGCTCCTAGACTAGACCCAGTAGACTCTGGAATTTTCATTACACACATTTCAGATGTTAGCTATGAGATCAGTTCTGCAGATCATCTCCTCTGGCTTGGCTAATTACTGTGACTTTAAAATACAGTCATTTGTATTGGTAATGAAAGGCTGTGAAGATGGTGAGGCCCTGGCACAGGTTGCCCAGACAAGCTTTGGCTGCCTCAGCCCTGGAAGCGTCCAAGGCCAGGTTGGACACGGCAGGGATTGACCAACTCCTGCCTAATGCAGCCACTTGGCAAAGCACAGAAACAGGCTTCTGGTGCAGAACTCCTACAGCCAGGTCAGTAACGATTTCCCCAACAGGACCCTTGTGAGTAAATCTGGTGCAAGAGACAGGTTATGGAAACAGAATAGTTTAGGATGTTGTAAGAATGAATTAGAGACACGGGTTAGTGGTGAGCATGGCAGTGCTGGGTTAACAGTTGGACTCAATAATCTTACAGGGCTTCCCCAACCTTAATGACTCTGTGATTTTATGGTTCTTTCCCTCTGAGTGTTGCACAGACCAGGCAGCAGCATGGACTACTCTCCATGGCAGCAGGCACAGACATCACCTCAACCTTCCCTGGGGACAAGCCCTCCCCACCACACCCTTTGCCCAGGTCCCACCACCAGAGCAACCAGCTGCAACTCAGCAAAGATGCCTTGTCCTTTCATGAAAGGGTTTTTCTTTAAATTTTCCACTTTGATGCTTCAAACGCCTTCTCTGGTGGGAGCACGTTGCACAGAGGAAGCTCCTAGCGGAATAACAGGGGCATCTTCCTAGTTAAAGCAAATAGCATTTTGAGATACCGAAGACTTTAAAAGCTATAATAAAAACAAACATGAAAACCCATGCTGCCATACCTGTGCGCCTGTGAAAAAAAACTTGCAGTTTCTTTTCATGAAACCACAGAAAGGAAATGCTGCACAGATTCCTGTCAATCCTGCAACGGGTGTATCCCTCACTGAGCCAGACTCACCAGAGCAGAGTGCAGGACCTGGACTCCTTGAAGCAGGTTCTGACTCCAGGTCACTAACTGATCCCTTACTCTCATTAACCAGCAGCTATGCATCAAGGTCTTGGAACATTCCTGAGTGGTTTCAACATTTTACAGGGAAACATGGGCTGATTCCAGGTGCTAACCCTGGAGATGAAGTTAATGAATGTAAGAGCAGATAGGAACAGCTTCAGGTAGAGAAAACCAAGAAAAAACAGTATGGAAACACTTATGTGGAGTTAAAAAACCTTTGGTCAAGCTTTTTACTGGGGTGTTATTTCTGCTGTCAGAGAGAACATACCTTACCAAAAAGAGACAAGCGTGACTGCAGAGAGCTCTTGTTTTCTGCTAGAGCTGGATAAGAATTCACACCATCCAAAAACACTTTATGATGCCAATAGCACAAATAAGGTACACAGTGCAGAACACTTTCAACAGCCTCTTGCTTTCAACAGTTCTGCAGCTTGCTGTATGTTTTCATTAGGGCTCCATTGGCGTGCAACTCTATTCATAACTCATGGTAACTTTATTCAGACCTTTTCTCTGCAATAAAAAAGAAATTCTTCCTGGCATATGGCAACACAATGGCAAGAGTAAATGGACCAGGGTATCAGAGAGCAATTCCTGACATATATCATGGCAAAACTGTGAGGAAATCCTGGTTTGAGGATATTTTGGTGAGATGTGATTTCTCTACCTGCACACTCCCTTCAGCTTGTTCTGAACACAAGATATGAAGCAGTTGAATAAGACGTGTGCACGTCTGATGAGGGTGCTGTATGTGTCTAGTGACAGCAGTGGTTTATATCTCAGCTCCCTTACCTTTTCTGGGAGCTGAGTTACTTAGAATCTGAGACAGACCTGCAAAACCTTATTAAAAAAACATGATAGAAAAAGAATACTGAAATGGAAATATGTAAAAAGACAAAGTTTGATGGTAGTAGCTGCCCAGGTTCTGTGACTTATGAGCTGAGAATGAAGACAGGGGTTGGAGCTGGATGATCTTTAAGGCCCTTCCAACCCAAACCATTCCGTGATTTCAGATTCTATGTCTTTTGTCACAGTTGTAACCAATAATACCAAGCCAAGAATTGTGACACTAACCAGTTAAGTGCTGATAAAGTCAATTTTAAGAATATTCTCTTCTTTATTATTAAAAGAAGGCTGTATTAGTATGCACAAGATAGTAAAGCAAAGCTCTCTTTATTGAAAACTAAGCAAGGATTTTTTTTGCTATATTTAGACTAGAGAGAGAGAGAGTTTGTGCCTATCTTCATTACATTGCTTTACACTCAATGCCTTTTTAACAACAATGGGATACCCCAGGAAGGATATGAAGAGCTGTCAGCAGTTTTCACTGAATGCTGCGACATTTCCAGGGTACTCCAGATGATTCAAATAATCAAGAAATGTAATAACTTCTGGATAAGACCCCTGTTGGATAATTACTAGCTGAACTCTGCCTAAGAGAAACATCTTTTGAGGGTTAAACTGTCTCAGAAAGGAAGAAGAGAGCAGTGATTTTTCTACATTCCCACCCTACCCAAACAAGCACTGGATCTGACCCATCTTCTGGGAGGAAAAAAAAAAAAAAAAAAAAAGAAAAAGCTTTTGAATCATAAATTCTGATGCATCATAACTTAATAGGGTCTATTCAAGTCAGTCAGAATATATTAAAGCAAGCCATTGCTGTAACAGCACAGCATCCACCACTTCAGACTGTAGGTGTTCCATTTCCCAAGCAAACTAAGGCCCCATCCAGCTTTAGCTGGATTGACCATTCTAAGAATCCATACATTGAATTAGGGCAAATTTTAATGCAAGTGTCTTCTTACTGTTTAAAGCCAAATGCATTCCATCTTTCTTGTAAACTCAAAAGGTTCTGAAGGCATGGGGCAGATTTAAAGGATTGCACCAGGTTTTCCAACAGCCCTGAATTCAAGTTAATTTTGCAGATCTGGATCAACTCTTAGGAAGCTTTCAAGTGACGGATTCAAAAGGAATTTAAACAGATTTTGGAGCATTGTCCTAGAACCCAGCTCTGTACCTTTGTCTTCTCTTTGTGTGTCCTGCATTCCAAGACCCCTTGACGGGTGTCCAAGTTTTCTCCAAAGGGTCTCTAAGTTTTGAGTGTGGGGTCTGGGGCCTTCAGAGTGTGGTGCCATGGGAACAGCACACAGGATTTCCCACTGGAGCTGCATGTCCTCGCCGGCTCTGCAGCCTTCCCCTGGGGTCTGAGCCAGCCTCCACTTCTCTATTTTCTCACAGACAAAGATAGAAAAATTGACTTTTGGGGGCAAAACTTTAGAACTGGTTGGAGACGTTGCTTAGCTACGCACAGGCATTTACATTTGTATTGCCTGTCACACTAGGAAAAAAGACAACTCTATTGGAGGAGCAGGGGAAAAAAAGCACTTTAGAGAGGTCACCCAGCCCAGTCTGATGGGCTCCTCAGAGCATACATTGCTCCTGCCAAGTTACATGTTGTTCCAGCCTGTTTTTAACAGACCTCCAGTGGTGGATAATCCACATCTCACAATGCAGGCCAACGGCCAGGGCACTGGTGGAGGATCCTTCCCTCACACCAACAATGGTTCTTTTTATTCTGTTTTGGCAAACACAGAAAGGGATTGCTTGTATCTCGTAGATCAGGCTAATTCCCTTGCTTGGTTGGTTTCTGTCAGCTGAGCTTTGAAGACGCCCAATAATCCCACTCCTAGGAGAGTGTTACAAGCTGTTCTCTGATGAGCACATCATCAAGGACAACAGTCTAATGGGTTTTTAAATTGTTTCTCTTAGTCATAGGCTTAAAATAAAAATCAAAAAGAGGTGGAAGAAACAGTACAAGCTCCAGACAAATGTAACAGGAATGCTTAGACACTGTGAAAACCAAGGGAGTACATAATTACAGAGCAGGTTTCACTGAGAGTGTGACTCACTGAAGGCTAAAAAAATGCTTTAAACATATATATTTAACTGCCTGGTTGATAGTAATAATGATAATTAAAAACAAGAACCCCAAACACTTCGAGGCTCTTCGAATCCCTCCAAAAATACAAATCAGAGCACATCCTCAGGTGGAGCACAGAGGGTGCCAATTCCCCACAGGTGGCAGCCTGCTGCTGCTGCAGCTGCAGAGCATCCAGACCTTGGACCAAACATACCTGCTAACCTAAGGGATGGTGGGAAAGATAAGTACATTGGAAAGATGGCTGATGTTTGAGTAGTGCATGAGACCCATCAAGCTGGGCTGGCTGTGAACAGCCACATGCCCCAGCAATGCTGGGTGTACTGGTGATCTTAAACAGCAGAGGCACTTCCAATAAAAACAGATTTGAAAATGCCATTTTTATCCCCATTTTTGCACTTGTCTGCACACGTACGAGATCACTGTAAGCTCAATACATCACAGCACATCATATGTTCAACTGCAGAAGTGGTTTGAGCCTGAGTTACCAACAATGTATCACCCAGATTGCAAGGAGCAGTGTTATTCCAGATGTGCATGAGGATACACAACAGCAGCATAGTTTAGGTTATTTTTTTTGCCCAGCTTCCCAACAATAGGAAAGAAGAGCAAAACATGACATTTCTTCAACGAAAGAGTGGTCAAGTCTTGGAATAGGTTGCCTAACACAGCATCAATAGCTGAGGGGACGGAAATGGGTTGTGCAGAAGAGTTGGTACAGGCAGGGCTTTCAGACAACTGTTTACTTTGGTCACAAAGTTGTGGCCTTGATTTCCACTTTCTCAACACACAGTCATAGAATCATCAAGGTTGGAAAACACCTCTAAGGTCAAGTCCAACCTCTGATCCAAACCCACCATTGTCGCTAAACCATATCACCAAGTGCCATATCTGCTCACTTTTGGAACACTTCCAGAGGTGGCAGCCTGTTCCAATGCTTAACCACTCTTGCAGTGAAGAAATTTTTTCTCATATCCAACCTGAACCTCCCCTGGCATAACTTGAGGCCATTTCCCCTTGTCCTATTGCTTGTTACCTGAGAGAAGAGGTTGCCACCTCTAAACTGCGTATTCCAAATCACCTCCTTCTCCATCACATACCCAGAAATAGATTTCAAGAAAACTTGCTCCATGATTTTTCTGAGCAGAAGTGAGGCTGACTAGCCTGTATTTCCCTGGATTGTCCTTTCCTTTTCTCCATCAGTCAGGGATCCCCCACCCAGCATCCACAACCTTTCATGGATATAGGGCTGTGTCCTTGCAATGGCTTTTCTAAAACAGCTGTGGAATAAATAAATATTTTCAGAACAGTTATTAGGAGATGGTAATTTGTTTCCTGCCTTTCCACTCATGAAATCTTACATTGCTCTTTCTTTTCTTAGGACCAATATTTTTAATGAAAACTTTAGGGGTCCAAGACTACTATAAAACAAACATTTCCATCCTTTTGTCATTATAATGGAATAATTGTTTGAAACTCCACCTCAGAAGCCAATCACATAGCAATACAAAACAACTACACTTTCCTAGCATCATGTTTCAGGGCTTAGAGCAGCTTAATACAGACAACTGTTGCTTGTGTACTCACAAGCTCATTTATCATCAAAAATACAAAGATGCCAAGCAAACACATCACATAAATATAAAGCAAACAAGCATCAGGTGCTTCTGTCAGCAGTTCAGGAGTTCAAAAGAAGACACAAAAAAAATTAAATCAAGTCAAAGAGCTGTGGACAGCACTTGTATAAATAGGTGCATAAATGCACATCTGAGCATTTGCATGTAAATACACACAGCCAGGAGCAGGTTGAGCTGCAAGTGGAGGGCCAGCTACCTATGGTCCCTTGTTGACACGAAACATCTCATTCCCAGCACCATTCCTGGCTGCTTTGCCCTGTCTGAGGATCAACTGGTGAACATGGAAATGGATGTGGAGGGAAATCAGTGGCAGAGGCAGCACTGGGAAAGAGACTCCCCTGATCACAGCCTGAGGCATTAACCAAATCTTTAATCATCCTCAGGAAAGGCTGTAAAGCAGGAAAAAGCAGCAGCAACCACAACATACCCATTCTTCAGGAAAAAGCTGCTGGCAGGGCATGGACTCGCTCCCAAGTCGTTTTGTCATGAGCTGCCCTGTGGCCCTGGTTTGCCTGACAGCTGAGGTCAGATTTGAGCTTGTTCTACACAGAGATGACTACTTTTTTTTTATTATTTTAAATAAATAATCAAGAATATTAACATTAGTCCATATAACACCATTTTGTGGCAGAATAATCTATTCCCTCCTTGGCTGCCTGACAGAACTGGTGAACTTAGTGACACAGTTTATATGGTTTAGGTGATAGGTTGGTGTTGGTCAGGTTGTTAAATTAGGTAAAAGGTTGGACTTGATGATCTCTATGATCTCTTCCAACCTCGTTAATTCTGTGTGTGTAATTCTGTGTGTGTGTGTGTAACTGACTGAGACATCCTTGGTAATGTAAAAGCTGGAGCCATCTCTGTAGAACTGCCTGGAGATATCTGAATTAATGTGATTCATGCCATTATGTGCAGCTGATTTTGTCTTCAATTACTTAATTTTTTTATGTAAACAGTTTTGTACATTGATTTCATTATTATTTCTGTTCATTTTCTACACAAATGAAATGTCTTTCTTTACATGGGATATCCAAGTGTACTACAGGAAGTAACAAACCAGGTGTTACCATGGAAATAAGGCACTTGGTGCATGTAGAACACTTAACATGTGCTGAATGTTCTACATCATCACCCATCAGCTACATTCAGGTCTCCTATAAAGAGGACAAAAAATTGTCACAAAGGGTGCAAAAGTTTAATCCTCTTTTTACTACTCTGTTGTAGGCTGGGCTCAGAACGTACACACACACACATAACTCACACAATTTTAGAAGATGTTCTCCTATTTAAATTTCAAGCTTTTGAATTATTTTTTATTTCCCAGATTTGAAACTCTACCTCCAACAAGGCAAACATGCCAACTTTAAGGCTTGATCATGTCTCTCTTTTGCTCAGAAAAGTAAAAGGAAAATAAATCTGTTGATATCTAATCACCAAACAGGTCTGTATTCCAGCTGGACTTACATGGGCACCCACACACACATAGATGTGGTCTGTAAATGGGTGTAAATAGGCGTAGATATGTGTATTGATTAACCCTCTCAACCTTCCAGCTATTAACAACTCCAAAAAAGGGTAGTCAAAATTGCTTAAAAGTTTAAAGAAAAGCTACTTTTCAGGTTTTATTATTATGCATTTAGTCTAAGAGCATTGCAGAAGTCTCAAGGCATGCCTAGAGAGACATCATCCTGCTGGTAAAATAACCTCGAGATCCTTTTGTGGAAACCTGTACTTTGCTGTGTCCCTCAAGTCCCATCATTCCATGAAGATAATGTTTCCATAATGTAATTGCAGCTCTGTGATGTTACTGCTCTTGCATTTTAATACCACATGTTTAACTGTGCAGGAGGATGAACAAATGCACTGCGAAAAGCCATGGCACAGCAATCATACTCAAGGCAATTTCCTTCATAAAACTTGAAAAAATCCTGGAAACCTGATTTTACGTAAGTTAATTAGAGAGGGGAAAAAATTTAATGGGAGGCATTAGAATCATGCCACAGTTAAAGCACAACAGTCAGAGAGGAAAAAGCTCAACAAACTAAATATGTAAATGTCTCAACTGAAATTCATCTGCTTTTTTAAAATCAAAAGTACGGACTCCTTTTTGGAGCATTATTACACATCTTTTGTGCCTCTTCCTAACAACAAGCCTCCTGGGGCTGGATGCTCTCAGGAGGGACACTCCTATTATCTAGACCTACTCTCTATTTACATCTTCTGCTGGGTTTTTGGGGGAATTCAGTCCTATTTCAGGTTTTCTTCACACTTATTCTGTCTGAAACCTTGGGTTCTGCAGAGTTCTGATGTTAAACAGAAGGTGGTGAGCTGGCTGGAGAAGTCTGTATGTTATTTATGTCATCTGAACTTTTAACAGCTTTGGGAATGGTAAATTGTATGTGAATCCAGGAGTGGAACACTGATCCTGACAGAGACAGGGACAAGTTTGACACTACCCAGAACAGCTGAAGGAGGGCAGGCACGGGGCTGAGCTGGGCTCCACACCTCGTGTGGCTCCTGGCCCAGTGTCACACACAGCCCCCGTGGCTGCAGGACAATCCCAGCCAGTGCAGGGCAACAGGGGACCCCGCAGGCACCTCCCACTCAGTGCCACCACTGTGACACTCACCTGCATTGCACTGTCTGAAAGCCCAGCAAAATGTTCTCATGAGAACACCATTTAGGAACAGATATTTTTCCCTTTAGGGAAATTATACCTTAGCTGGACTGACCAAAAGGGAGGGCTTCTCTCTGCAGACAACATCCGTTCTGCCCAGCACAATGCACTGGGGAGAGTCAATCTGCCCAATGATGCACAAATGTGGGGTACCCAGCACCTAAAGGGAGCCGAGATTTACTTGCATCTGTGCTCCTCTTGTTATTCCATCTTATTAGAGCAGTTATCTTATTAAGCCATTTGTTGTCAGGCCTTTCTTCTTGAGACTCTGAGAGAACCCTGCACCATCCTCACCCTTGGGCAGAGCAATAGCCAATACAGGTAAATAATCTGCTGCTTCCAGTTATGATCAACCCTCTCTCATGTCTTTATTCAGTCACTATATATATTTACTATATTAAACCTGCAGTGGAAGCCAATTTTTCCTTTTCTGTCATTGCACATATTTACTCACAATTCCACAGTCTCATACACAATGTGATTGAGTTCGCTGGCAAAAGCTATCTTGTAAATGATGACCAATGCACCTAATGGCTTTAATTTATTTATAGGACTGCACGAAGGCTTCAGACCCAACCTTTGCTTTCATATTTCCAAAGGTTATAATTAAATTTTAATTGACAACCTGAATCTGGCAAGAGTTATTTCCTCATCTCTTCCAAGGATTTGCACTGTGCAGTTCCCTGGTCTTGGCCTTCACTCACTCAGAGCTGAGAAGTGCTCACAAGAGCATTAGGGGTTTTACCAAGCTTAATTCAAACCCCAGATCTAGAATGATGAGTAACACACCTAACCTTTGTCAGAATCAAAGACTTTCCAATTTTGTGTGATGGATTAGAATTCCTGAGGATGGTGGTCTTTCCTCATGGAAGGGCTCCCAGCAATTCACTGTGCCACCTGCACTAATGCCTCCTAGAGCTCCAGTCTGAGCACAGAAACTCCTTGACTAGTTGCTGCTGACCTTGTCCATCAGTGGTGAGGTTGGAAAAGCTCTGCAAGGAGGAGAGCTTTACCCTCCCAACCTACACTTCAGCAGAAAAAGACCTTGCATTGGAACCAAAGGCCTCCTTTGCAATTGGGGTTGCAAACTGTGGAGTCTCCTCCAGAACAGGGGAAGGAAATACTGGCAGAGGAGAAGACACACAAAGCTGTTTGGCTGTGTAGGTGTTCACTTAACTGCATTTACTTTCTCTACAGACACCCCCCCTCTCTGAGTTGCCCATGTCACCTTTAGGAGGACACTCGGAACTTTCCATATTGAAGTACAGACCCCATGGACCATTCTAGTTGCATTCTGTTAGACAAACAGCAGAGTTAACAGAATTGGCCCTGATCACTCTGTGATGTAGTCTGGTGCCTATCCAGAGGGGGATGTCGGCACCTGGATACAGATCCAGACACTAACTACAATCAGTGTTTCGGAACTGAAGACCCGCTGTACTTGTGCCAGACTACACATAAATAAACAGGGAAGATTGCAGAGTGCTATAGTATGGCTTCAGATTGTGCTTATGCGCTCCCATTTTTCATTTGAATACTTAAATGACTGTATATCACAAACAGCAGAGAGAATGTGACACATATGCTGGCAGCAGCCTTCCTGTTCCCCCCACAGTAAGCACTGTTGCACCCTATTTCAATCTAAAGGATCTTTCCACAAGAATGTTCATACAAAAAAAGTCTGATGGTGCTATGGTAAAGGTCGTGCTGCTTGGCACAAAGTGATAAAATCCTTACTGGGCAAGGCAGATGGGCCAAACACAACCAAGTCTTCATGCAGGGCTGCTGCACAGTTGCCATGTACCATGTAAGAATAGATCTGCTGCTTTCACCTTATTCTACAAATCCCTGATCCTGAAACAGCAAGTTTTTTGTAAAGAATAAGGAATTCTGCCCTACTGGGTAAGCTAGCATGTGTGCTCAAAGAGCCATGAGAGAAACACTTGCAGAGATCCTAAAAAAAAGGAATTGTTCCCTCTGCACATGTAGAAGAACTGTTGGTATGCTTCAGAGGATTAAAAAGAAGTTAAATCACTGGCAAGAGGGAAGGCATCACAGGAAGACGGAGCAGGCAAAATAGTGAGTGGCAAGAGGAAGATGGAGAAGCAAGATATATGCTCTACTGAAGTACCATCACAAAAACAAAACCAAAAACAACCCGTCCAAAACCACCTCAACAAAACCCTGCAGCAGTACAGACTTCAAATAAGTTTTTTCCCACTCAGGCTGTGAAGGTCGATGGGATGTTTGATACAGGCTGTATATTTTTATTCTGGAAGCAGCCTGGTTCTATCTCCTGCTGGTGTATATTATTTCTACAGAAGCCTACCAGCTAAGAAGAGAAACCCACAGCTACAGACTGCAGAGACTGAAACAGGGAGTCCTAGAAAAGCTAACGTAGGCAAGGGAGATCAAACATGCAAAATACATAGCAGGTATCAAACGTCTTTTTTATTTATTTATTTAAGAGAAACATTTTTATTTGATATCTTTTACTGCAGTCTTGGTTCACGTTCAATGCAGCCAGCAAAAGCTTGCTGCAGGATTTCCTTCAACTTCAGCAAGATTTGGATCAATTCACAAAAACACAGGCTCTGTACCCGTTACAGAATCACAGAAACATAGAATGGGTCAGGTTGGGAGGGATCACACCTGGTCCAAACTCCTGCTCAAACAGTCACCTTAGAGCACATTACCTTAAAAGATGCACAGTACACACAGGCAATATGAGCCAGGTGCTCACCTACACAGCTACAACTTGGAAATCATGTTGGGAGCAGCTTTCATGAGTTATTTCACTTCAACAACCAAAAGTCTCTCTAAAAACGCATCAGAACAGTTGCTCCACTTCTGTGGGACTGCATTAGCAGGTCCAGGAATGCTATGGTTTGTGTCACAGTACTGCTCATATAGGATACAAAGGCCGGGGTGAGGAAGACAGTTTCTCTCTCTCTGCATGGCATGTCTCAGTACAGAGATCAGCAGGATAATGCAAGGTGTGCCTGGTTGTTTCTCAGACCACCAGCCCCACGAAACAGTGTTATCAAAGCTAATTACCCTGCATATGCCTGCAGCCCTTTTCCTTAGCCGGGCTTTTGGCTTTTCCAGTAACATGTAGCTGCTTTTCACAGCAGGTCTTTACTGAGTTGTTTGAAAACGGATGGCTCTTGGTACCCTTCAGCTTTTAAAGCAAAGCAAGTTGTGTCTCTAAACCTGAGCAGATACATAGAGATACAGAATAAATACTTTTTAAATCTTACTCTTCTTTTTTTTAATTCAGGTGCGTAACAGGAAAACCTGTCCAAAAGGCTACAATTGTATGCTAGAATCATACTTTGAAAGACTAACCCAAAGTATCCTCAAATGTACTGGCTGGTTACCTTTATTAAGAAGCCTTTTGTATCCTCTGAGTAATTTCTGAAGGCATGTTTCACCATACCCTTGATTTTTGGCTTCTAACTTGAGCTGGAAGCACTGAGAGCAGCTTTCTTGTTTCAGTGCTGACCCAGGTTCCTCGGCAGGGCACAAACATCGGGGTATCCGATGGCCTCTGCACACAAGCAGCTCATTGTCCTGGATCTCTGCAGCCCATCCGAGGTGAAGGCATGAAAGGTCCTGCTCGAGGGAAAGTCTTGCACACCATGGCATAGCTCGCCCCTGTGCTCTGAATCAGCACCTGCTTCCAGGCTCAGGGATGTGGAAAACTCTTCTTTGGCAGAGAGGAGCAGCTTCCCCCACAGCCCTCCCAAAAAGGCAGAAATCCTGGACCTCAGCTTTGACTCAGTATCAGCTACAGAAACAGCTTTGTGACTTTCTTTGTTTGCAGCTGCTCAACCAGGGTTTAGCTCATGATGTGATAGGGTCCCTCTCTCTGATTACTCAAGGCACCTTTTTAAAAGCTTGTGAATAATGTAAGTTAAACACACCAGCCATTTTTCAAATCTTCTCAAAGAATCAAAGCAGGTTAAGGAACTGCAACTCTTGGTAGGTTAATTTGCGCTGGTTTGGCTCTATGGGGCTGTGTTTTTTTCAAGCCTTTTGTAACTGTCCTTAATTATACTTCCAATTAATTTCCTGAATGGACAGTAATGCTGTCTACAGTGAGGCACAGTGCTTAAATGCAAAGCAAATCATTTCTTGGGATCATTACTACAACATGGTTAACATAAGCATTATTTTGTGCCCTGAACAGCATCGGAACAAACTGGCTCAGCCCACTGATCAAAGATGCCCTTTATGTCTGGTTTTGACAGAGAGAGAAAGAGAGAAAGGATAAAATCTATTGTGGGATAGATAGTCAGATAACTGACAGGCAAGCTTTGTATATACTTATTGGATTAAATTTCCTCTAATAAACTGGAGTTGTTTCAATAAAAATAATAGAATCCTAGATGTTGGTTTCTAGTAATTCATCCCATATAATAGTGCAGTCTCCATTTTGCATTGTTTTCTCTGTAACTTGGATAAATACCATTTGGAAGCAGGGTGTTGGGAGGATTTACATTGTGAACTCATCTTCAGACTTTGCCCTAAGGTTACAAAAAAAATATAAATGTTTAATTCCTGGAGTTAAATTGGTCCCATCTCTTAGAGAAAATGGAATAAATATTTCTTTTCCAAATGACCTTGTTGTTCTGGAAGAACAGAACACAGTGGATCTCTTCACATGCTAGCTCATACACACATCTCTAATTTTATCCTATTATATAGCTGCTTTTAAGCTTCCACCAAAATGAATAAAAATGTACTGGACTATATCTAGTCTGAAAAACAGTTAAGAATAATTAAAGGAATTAGTACTTTCTGGAACCAGGATGTTGAAGTCTATCTGGATGTCTGAATTGTGCAGGCTTTTATATTTCCAATGGATCTGACATAAAGGACACAAAGCTGAAGCTTTTTTAAGTTTGAATTCTGATCCTTTTTTAATACATTAAGACAAAAATTATTTGGATAATCAGAAACTGGCATCCATCAAATTGGAACAATTGGAAACCTTAGTTTTTCCTGCAATATTTTCAGTCAAGTGGTTTGGAAAACAACCCCAGTTTAAGCTTTCCACCCTCATGCCAGGTATACTATATTAGAGAGAAATGTGTTTTCAGGAGGTGACTGATCAGTAGCAATTAAGTACATCAGAACAGTTTTATTTCTCACATTTTGCATTTCTCCTGACAGCAGCTCTTCAAGAATATCTGTGCTAAAGGTATTAGTGTCTCATTTCCCAGACAGCACCATTGCAGAAGCATCTGCCAAGGAAGAGGTTAACCATAATTGCTGACAATAATTTCAGTATTTACACTGTCCCATGAACAAGGGCTTTGGAACACAGTGCATGGTGCAGACAGGTTAAGCAGTCACATACAGATTTCTTTCTCATCTTCCTCATTCATCTTTATAGGCCACCAATAAGAAAGATGCAGTGTGTTTAGGCTAGGCTGAGATTTTGTGTTTTCCTTTCTTAAAAGTGTGAAGGTGGTAATTTCTGTCTTGGTCAAACTTTTCTTTTTTAACCTTTTCAAATTTGCTGTTCTGTATTTTGAGTATGCAGTAGCAATGCCTTTAATAAAGGTTCTGAGACGGCTCAGTGTGCAACCACTAACATCAGAGTTTCTCTTCTGAAAAAAAAAAAAAAAACAACACAAAAGCCTAGAGATACAACACAACGACATCCAAACCACAGCTGCCTTAGCCCTAGAATTAGCACATTTCCTGTCTCTCAGTCATTGATTACCTCTGGTACATATATTAATCCTGCAGAAAAGCAGTGGCAGAGAGAAAGATAAATTCATATCTCAATCCTCCTGCCTACTTAAGAAGTCAGAAAAATGGTTCGGTGGTGCTCATGAAGGAAATCCTCAGAAGGGACTAATGATTTCCCCTTGAATCATAACCCTTTTACAATCCATCCATTTAGGGCCTCGCAGTTCACCCTCCTGGCAGCCAGCTGCACTGCAGTGATTCACACACAGCCTACAGCAGACACAGCTCTAGCCCAAAAGATTAAATTCTGCCTGCACCTGTGCCTTAAGCCCAGCCTACCCTGGGGCTGTGGAGGCTGGCAGTGAGTGAGAGCACAGGTGTGCAGACACAGACACCTGGATCCCTCTCCAAGCATGGATATGGCCTATGTTTAGTCACTGGAAGCTCCAGATCCAGCACAGACCTTGCATTCAGCAGTGCTTCCTCCTGAAGCAGCTGATCCCAAACCAAAGTGGGGGATTCTGTGTTTGTACCCAGCTGGTCTATCACAGAGGGATTCGACATGGCCCCCATGCTGGGCCTCCCTTTCAGGCTCACTCTCATTAGCATGCCTGGCTTGCCAATGTTTTGAGGCAGGAACTTTTCCTCCTATCCTCAGACAGTGTAAGTCGCTCAATTCCACTGAACATCCACAACCTAGAATGACTTTCCTCCCTGCAGAGAAGGGTGAAATTCTTTATTCTAAAATGAAGAGGCAACTGTGTTTGCCTTAATAAAGTGCAGCAGGTGAAGGTATCAGGGTATCAGCTAACTCATTTCCCAACAGGAGGGTTCAGCCCTGTGTCCCAAATACCACAAGCACAGCCTCATCACTGTGCTCAGCACCTCTCACACTGAGGTCATGTCGCTGCTCCTGGAAAAATTTGCTGGATCAGCCAAAAAGTAACTTTGGACTGGCTTTCTCTCTGCTCCCCAAAGCACTCACTGAGTGGCTCTATGCTGGGCTGAGACCTCAGACCTACTTCTGGGCATAACCCCGGATTTTATCTAGAACTACCAACTTATCTCCTCGAAGGCCTACATTTGAAAGTTGCATCTTCACCCTGCAGACCAGAGGGACCTCAGTCTCATTAATACAAACTGGACATTCCCTGGGATAGAGCTCCATCCTCAGACCCCCCCAGGAGGATGAATTAATCAGTGTTTAGCTTTCAGGTAGCTTCAGCATCAAATGCTCTATGTGAGAAATTCCTTAGCTAGAAGCACAATTATTGATTTTAACCTCCAACTAGACAAGCTTTAAAAATCACATTTGTGAATTAAACCCCATTTATCTCTCCACACCTCAGTATTTCAGTAATGCTGGACCAATGGTCAACACCTTCACATGAGTAATGGGAGCATTAAACAGAGATGTTGGCAGCACAGTTTGGCAATGGCAGGAGCTGTCTCAGCCAAGTTTGAAAAGTAAAATATACGTCTTAGTAGGGCAGCTACCCTAAACTTACATTCCATGTAAGTTCCTACAAAGCTTCAATGAAAACAAGTGAGAATGGATTACAACAAATACCCTGTAAATACAAAGATTTTGTTATACCCATGGCCTCTATAAACAACGTTATGATATTCTTGATAGCTTTTGTATTTATGTCCCATTAATTCCATGAATATTATATTTGAAGTCAAAGAAGATTACTCACAACTAGTGCAACCATCAAGATTTAATAAGAACACAAGAATCATTCAGAAAATCAAAGAAGAAAAGCCAACAATGGGAACTAATTGCAAGTATAAACATCTAGTAAAGTAAAACCATGGCAACACAGTGGTAATAAACTGGTTATATTGGAAATTTTCTTTTTTTGCACTGAATCAAATACTTGGTAAACAGAAAAAAGACAAAGCCAGATGGCGCTGCTTTCGTTAGGCAACAGGTCTCTCGAGAAAAATCCCTTATGTATGTATGTATGTGGTTTGGGAGATAGGAACCTAAAGAGAGAAACACTTGCAACGTATTTTTGATAGTCTCCCAGTAAAACACCACTAAATCTGCATTTTTACAGGCAGCCCTCAGCATAATTGCAGAGGATAATGCAGATCACAGGCAGATTGAACATGTCTACAGATTTTTCATGTCTACAAGTTCTGCAGAGACGACTCAGCACTTTCAGGTCTAAATCGATTTAAAAATTTCCTTATGTATTATATTTAATGGTTTCAGCCCAGTATAGTCTGTAGGCTGATTGTTTACCACACCCCAAAGTTGTCAAGTTCCTTCAATGTCAGTTTTAAAAGCAATGCCAAAGACTACAACACAGTCCTTCTCCAGCTGTCTTTCTAAAATAGACACTCTGGTTCAACCACAAGCTACAGGACATGAGTGGTGCTGAATGAAATTCAAGCAAAATGATCACAATAATGATTTCTGGCCTTGAAATTCCATTTGAGATGGAATTTCCTCTTTCTATTTTAAATTGTGTCTCAGTAATAAACAGTAATCTGTGTTTGGTACCCAGCTGGTCTGTCACAATGGGATTTGAACTGGATACCATTTTAAATGGTCCAGATCTAAAGATTTCATGCGATTTCCTTAAAGAAATAAACAAGTGAAAAATTATACTGTCAAATTTCCTGCTTTTTGAAAAACTTCTGCCTATGAGCCTAGCAAAAAGAAAATGTGAAAGGGACATAAATTGATACTTGTAAATTTATACACTGGATCATTATCATGACAAAGAAGCTACCCCAAAAAAACGGTTAAAGGCTGATGAGCATGAGCCAAATGTGTGCTCTGGTAGCCAAGAAGGCCATCAGCATCCTGGGCTGTGTCAACAGCAGTGTAGCCAGTAGATCAACGGTTATTCCCCTCAGGACTCATGAGATCCCCTGTAGAAAACTGCATCCAGTCTGGGGCTCCCAGTACAAAGCTGACGCCACTAACCTAGAGTGTGCCCAGCACAGTGCCACTGAGGCGGCTAAGGGACTGGGGCAGTTGCTCTGGAGGGTGAGGCTGAGGGAACTGGGCCCCCTAATAACTGGTAAGAGCCCACCAGGGAGACGGAGCTAGGCTCTTCACAGTGTGTGAAGTGTCCTGTGAGAGGATGAGAGGTAATAGACATCAGCTGAAATAAGAAAGGTCCAGACCAGACAGCAGAAATAACCCTTTCATCATGAGGACAAGAAATGGAGCAGATTAGCTTCAGAGGTTTTCAAAACCAGGCTGGGGTAAAGCACTAAGTCACCTGGTTTGACCACACAGCTGATCCTACTTGGAGCAAAACCTTATCCAGAAAATCTAGGAACAACCTCCAGAAATTCTGGAAAAACCAACCTTAACTAGGAACTCTTTCTAGACAAAACCAACAAAGCCAGCCCCACTGCTTTCACACTCAAAACACATGGACTCCCTTGTTGCACACATCAGCCACACTAATAAGCTTGTCCTGCAGTATTTAAAATTATTTGCAATGCACATAAACTTACCCCAGTGCACACAGAGGAACCTGAACTCAGCCTTGGGAGAGCCCAGATGAAACCAGACACAATCCTACTGCTACACAGGAGCTCTAAAACCGTGACTGATGCTTCAAAACTGGAATAGCTGGCAAGGATCACCTTTATTTTCTTTTTCTTTTTTTTTTTTTTTTTGAAGGACAGCAAAATTAGTAAAAGATATAATGAACAGGGTTGGGCTGCACCTTGGCCATGCTTTCTTCGTGCCTTCCCTCTGGTCCAGGGCAGGGCAGGTGCTTGGGGCCTCGGGAACCTCACCACTGCCACCACCTGTACAGCTGGGGCTCTACCTCGTGGGGAAATTTTCTGTTCTACCTTCTTCCCTCCCTCCTCTCCCTGTACGTCTTGTAAGCTGGGAACTACTCCTAAAAGCATGAGCCTGTGATACAAAAGAACCCTTTGAACAGCTCACTTAGTTCATTTTTTTCTTTTTTCTACTTTTTTTAAACCCTGCATTTCAATAGCAGGCATTGTTCTATGAATTGCATTTGAGAGTAATTCCATATACAAAGACCTTTTCATTTAACTGGATCAGACCTTTCATAGAATTACCCTTCGTCATTTAGTAGCTCTAGAGTCTGATTTTATTCTTCTTTACCTGGTTGTTGACAAGGTTTGTACAGTTCACATTGACATCTGTACTGGGACCTGGCATTTTAAACAGGTGCATTTGTTACTCTGGTTTACAGATAACCTCTTGCCACTCCCTCTTCTAGAGCACTGCTTCGCCTCTGCACACATCTGAAAAGTACATTGGGCTTGACTTTCCTTTGAACTTCTCCTTCTGGAATATATTACTGATACTGTGTCATCTTTGACCTATCACTGACTATACATTTGATGAAAATAGTTAAAATTCGCCTTTCAAAAATAAACGTTAAATGCCAGAGTTTGTGAATAGAGGTATTTAAATTATTCTCATCTATTTGATATAATAAAATCTATATAAAGAATATTAAGACAGTTCTGTTGTCTAGAATAACACAGTGACAACAGTTTGGAAATTTAAATGCAACTGATTCCTGATCTCATTCATTAATCTACCTAGATGTAGATTAAGCACCTCTGAATTGAATTGCCAGTACATCCTCTAAAAACACACCACTACCTCTTAAACCTCTGCGTTATTTGTATATTTTGCAACACACAGCTATATTATGAAGCTTCAGACACATGCAAATGTGGCTTTCTTAGCAAGGCACTTTACCAGCTAGAAGAAATCATTAACACACTTCATAGTTTTATAAAAGACAATGGTCAAGCCCAACAGAACTTTTAGACCAGACTCATGATGTCAATTTGCAACTCTATATGCCAGCTCATCTCTGCTCTACAACATTTCCAACAACTTTTGCATGAAAGTCACACATCCTCTAATTGTACAAGTATGTAAATACACACACACCTATGCTGTGGTTAAAAAAGATGTAGGGATTCTACCAGGACTTCTTAAAGGAGAAGGTAACACAGAGAAAGAGACTAAGCTAAGCAATTTCAGACAGAAAACGCAAAAGTTACAAAGTCTCTAAGATGGGGAAAATAGGAGGGTTTTTTTCCTCCTATTGATTCTCTTGTATCCAAACTCTTGACATTTATATTTTATGTAAAAGGCTGTACTTAGCTTCTCAGGTAGCACTGTGTGGTAACACTTCTTGAAGTGTGAATGCTGTCTCCTTGCAGGAGAGGCAGGAGCAGCAGTTGGGAGCACACACTGGAGCACGAGGGAGGCATTCCCAGGTGGAGTTAATAGACAGATTAAGCCAAGAATGCCAGATCTCCTCAGGAAGTGTGCTCCAGAATTAGAGAACAGCAGAACCACCTGACAACCTGGATGGCAGTCATCATCACCTAAAAAAAACCACGTAAAACATGGATCATCAGACTCTCCAGGGAGGAATGCCAGTAACTTGTATAAAGGGCCAGGCTGGAGGACCACACACAGTCAGCCAGGAGGATGCCATGCCATGCCAATCCCATGCAGAGTTTCCAGGTGATGTGTTGCCATGCTGCAAATTTGGACTCCATACTCAGATGAGATATCCATGAGCACCCTCAGCCACCTCCCTTCCGTACGAGCCCAAAACCACCAGGTCCCTCTTTTCCCCCACCCTGCTGGGCACAGCCTTGCTGACATCTGCACTACAGGCACACTGGCTGCTAACCAAACAACACCAGGCATTCCAGACTATGGGAACATCTGTTTGCACAAGGCAGAATACAGCAGCTAAGAGGCTGAGTTGAGTGCACAGCTGATACGCTGTGTGCTGTGAATACAGGGCACTGCACAGCACTGTTACTGTGTGAAGGGCAGCGAGCCCAGGGGAAGGGAACACTACAACATGGAGGAGTCCTTTATGTAACGGGTAGTACTTGCTGTTTACTGAGAAAATGAAGTGTCTTACACTTCTAAATGCATTAAAAAATTAATCCAAAAGAGTACTGTTAAGTTTTATTTCCTGGGTCAGATCATTTTCACAAATTCCAGACGCCCCTATTTTAATGCTAAACCATTTGCGTAGATGTTTCTACTTATTTCTAGGTAGGAGCTTACTCATTTCCTTCTGGCACAAATCCAGCACTGCTTGAAACCTTCTCTTTCTCAAAAAGTCTGATCCGAACATGCATGTGCCAAGCAAGGCAGCAAACCTTAAGCAAAAGAATATATTTAATCACCAGTTTCACAGATTTTAAATTCAAAATGGACAAATATGATTGCTGAATCTGATTTTCTCAATATCAGAGGCCAGAGATTTCTCCATGCTTCATGTATTAAGCCCACAGTCAGGCCCATGTGAGCAGGCAAAATCACAGAATCTTAGAATTATGGAATGTTTTGGGCTGGAAGGGACCATCTTGTCTCAACTTGCCTGGCAAGGACAGGGAATCACTAATGTTTTCCCTGAATGTCTGGCAAGTGTTCAAAAATGTCTTTACAGAACCTACAGATTAGGAGGTAAGGGCACCATCCCTTTCCTTGATCACTGGCTTTTCATGAAAGCTCATAGTAAATCAAAATATTCAGGTCACTTTCAGAACTTTGTCATAACCATCCCTTCCCAGGGTTGCCAGGCAGCCCTATAGTTTTTCTGGAGCAATTCCAGCAATGCAAGTAGCCTATTGTATGGTGGATCAAAAACCCTCCTTTCTCTGTGTTGTGCAATGGTGATCACTCCCCAAATGGCTTCTGAAGTAGCAGAGAATTATTTATTTGCCTGCAATACAGAAAACGGCCCATCATACCAATATTAGACACCCACAAATGTAACCCCTCTTCCCCAGACACTTGTTACAGTGCCCAAAAATATCCTAATGATCTGCTTCTCTAATTGTGTGCTCATATAAATCACTGAATCATAGAAGAGGTTGGATAAGACATTTAAGTCCAACCATCAGTCCAGCACCACTACCATTTTCATCAATAAGCCATGCCTTCAAGTGCCATAGCTACACATTTTTTGAACACTTCCAGGGATGGTGACTCCACCACTGCCCCGGGCAGCCTGTGTTAGTGCTTAGCCACCCTTTCAGTGAAGAAATTTCCCCTAATATCCAATCTAAACCTCCCTTGACACAGCTCAAGGCCATTTCCTCTTGTCCTCTCACTTGTCACCCAGGAGAAGAGACCAACACCCACCCCACTACAACCCCCTCTCATGTGGCTGTAGAAAGCAATGAAGTCTTGCCTCCTTTGTTCCAGGTTAATACTGATGTACTGCTATAACAAACTCTTCACCCAAAACTTTTCTTTGACAAGTTTCAGCTTATCTAAACATCTTTCAGTGTGTGTGCCCAACCAAATCCTCCTTCCATAACCCTCTTTAATATTAGTGACGGCTGTAGCCATAACCCAAAATACTTTTAAGTCTTTCTTCCTCTTTATTTTCAACACACAGTCTTGTCCAGATAGTAAATATAAACTTTTTTGCAGCGGGTATGTGCTTTACAGCCACAACCAGGCCAGATCTGCTGTCTTACCTTCCCTATATTGCTCCAGACTGCACCGCAGTTCGTGCAAAGTCAGTAATTTTGTACCATAAATATTATGGCTTTGTGGAATTAATAGTGTCACTTAAATATAGATGTACTAAAGATCCAGGATATGCAACAGGTCAGATCTAAATTATGTATCATGACCCCTGGACACAAAATAAACTGCAGGAGATAAGCTTGTGGTGTCGGTTACCTCACTGAGCATGTCCAGCTGAGAGAAGTAATTCCATACTAGCACCATTCTTTATAGAAAAAAACACCACCCTCCCACCCATTATGAAGATATTTTAAACAGGTTGCCTTGCTGGGATTGAGCAGATAGAAGAACATGAAGCAAAGACTGATTTTAGAGGGATGAATGGAAGATGCTGGGAATTCTATAGTTCTGCTGCCAGGCTGTTTGTCAGGCCCTTCTCCTTTGCTCTTCCTCTAAATAATTTTTTTTTTTTACTCACACAATTTTTATTAAAAAGGGAAAGTGAGATAGGTCTCTTGCCCTTAGGTGAATACCTCTCTACTGCATCCCTCTATTCACAGAGAGCATCATGGAAATGACTTTTTGTCTATCTTCTCCTAAATCCCAAGCAGTTCACATAAGCACAAACAGCAAGCATCAGACAAGAAATTATGACAAGACACCAGGAGAGAACAACTAAACGTATAGTTCATGTGAAAATATAAAGAAAAAAGCCACTTTCTTTCCTAGAGTTCCCATGACTCTTNCACTACCATTTTCATCAATAAGCCATGCCTTCAAGTGCCATAGCTACACATTTTTTGAACACTTCCAGGGATGGTGACTCCACCACTGCCCCGGGCAGCCTGTGTTAGTGCTTAGCCACCCTTTCAGTGAAGAAATTTCCCCTAATATCCAATCTAAACCTCCCTTGACACAGCTCAAGGCCATTTCCTCTTGTCCTCTCACTTGTCACCCAGGAGAAGAGACCAACACCCACCCCACTACAACCCCCTCTCATGTGGCTGTAGAAAGCAATGAAGTCTTGCCTCCTTTGTTCCAGGTTAATACTGATGTACTGCTATAACAAACTCTTCACCCAAAACTTTTCTTTGACAAGTTTCAGCTTATCTAAACATCTTTCAGTGTGTGTGCCCAACCAAATCCTCCTTCCATAACCCTCTTTAATATTAGTGACGGCTGTAGCCATAACCCAAAATACTTTTAAGTCTTTCTTCCTCTTTATTTTCAACACACAGTCTTGTCCAGATAGTAAATATAAACTTTTTTGCAGCGGGTATGTGCTTTACAGCCACAACCAGGCCAGATCTGCTGTCTTACCTTCCCTATATTGCTCCAGACTGCACCGCAGTTCGTGCAAAGTCAGTAATTTTGTACCATAAATATTATGGCTTTGTGGAATTAATAGTGTCACTTAAATATAGATGTACTAAAGATCCAGGATATGCAACAGGTCAGATCTAAATTATGTATCATGACCCCTGGACACAAAATAAACTGCAGGAGATAAGCTTGTGGTGTCGGTTACCTCACTGAGCATGTCCAGCTGAGAGAAGTAATTCCATACTAGCACCATTCTTTATAGAAAAAAACACCACCCTCCCACCCATTATGAAGATATTTTAAACAGGTTGCCTTGCTGGGATTGAGCAGATAGAAGAACATGAAGCAAAGACTGATTTTAGAGGGATGAATGGAAGATGCTGGGAATTCTATAGTTCTGCTGCCAGGCTGTTTGTCAGGCCCTTCTCCTTTGCTCTTCCTCTAAATAATTTTTTTTTTTTACTCACACAATTTTTATTAAAAAGGGAAAGTGAGATAGGTCTCTTGCCCTTAGGTGAATACCTCTCTACTGCATCCCTCTATTCACAGAGAGCATCATGGAAATGACTTTTTGTCTATCTTCTCCTAAATCCCAAGCAGTTCACATAAGCACAAACAGCAAGCATCAGACAAGAAATTATGACAAGACACCAGGAGAGAACAACTAAACGTATAGTTCATGTGAAAATATAAAGAAAAAAGCCACTTTCTTTCCTAGAGTTCCCATGACTCTTATAAGGAGTCATGAACTAAGAAGATATCAGGTACTAACAGCTAGCTATTTTTATTAATGTTATTTTCATTAAAATCAGTCAGGCATTTGGAACAAGAACTGCCTAAATGAAGTATTTACCTTTAAGATTATTTTTAAAACGCCAGGATTTTTTGCAGGGTGCAATGCAAGGCTTGCAGGAATAACAGGAAACTGAAAAAGGAACCAAGAGCACTAAATCTGCTTTACACACAGAATTACACACAGAATTAACAAGCTTGGAAAAGACCACAGAGATCATCAAGTACAACCTTTTACCCAACTAAACAACCTATCCAACATCAATCCATCATCTAAACTATCTAAACCATCTAAACCATACCACTAAGTTCATCATCCAACCTAGCCATAAACACATCCAGGGACGGTGACTCCATCACCTCCCTGGGAAGCCCATTCCAGTGGGGGATCACTCTCTCTGTGAAAAAGTTCCTCCTGATATCCAACCTAAACCTCCCCTGACTCAGCCTAAGACTGTGTCCTCTTGTCCTGTCCCTGGGAGCCTGAGAGAAGAGACCAACCCCCGCCTGACTACAGCCTCCTTTCAGGGAGTTACAGACAGCAATAAGGTCACCCCTGAGCCTCCTCTTCTCCAGGCTGAACAACCCCAGCTCCCTCAGCCGTTCCTCATAGGGCTTGTGCTCCAGCCCCTTCACCATCCTCATTGCCCTTCTCTGGACACATTCCAATAACTCAACATCTTTGTTAAACTGGGGGGCCCAGAACTGGACACAGGACTCAAGCTGTGGCCTCACCAGTGCCAAGTACAAAGGAAGAATAACTTCCCTAGTCTTGCTGGCAACACTATTCTTGATGCAGGCCAGGATGCCATTGGCCTTCGTGGCCCCCTGGGCACACTGCTGACTCATATTCAGTTTCCTATCAACCAGCACCCCCAAGTCCCTCTCTGCCTGGGCATCCTCCAGCCACACCGACCCCAGCCTATAACTCTGCTTGGGGTTATTGCGGCCAAAGTGCAAAACTCGGCACTTGGATTTATTACACCCCATACTATTGGACTCAGCCCATCTGTCCAGCCTGTCAAGGTCTCTCTGCAGAGCCCTCCTTCCCTCTGACAGATCCACACTCATTCCAAGCTTGGTGTCATCAGCAAACTTACTGATAACGGATTCCAGCCCCTCATCCAGATCATCAATAAAGATATTGAACAGAACCAGCCCCAGCACTGAACCCTGAGGGACCCCACTGGTGACTGGCCTCCAACTGGACATGACTCCATTTACCACCACCCTCTGAGCTCAGCCATCCAGCCAATTCTTAACCCAGGACAGAGTAAACCTGTCTAAGCCACAATCCATCAGTTTCACCAGGAGTTTATTATGGGAGACAGTATCAAAGGCTTTACTAAAATCAAGATACATCCACAGGTTTCCCCTCATCGATCAGATGAGTCACCTGGTCATAAAAGGAGACTAGGTTGGTTAAGCAGGATCTTCCCCTCCTGAATCCATGCTGACTAGATCTGGTCTCCTTATTTTCCTGTAGGTGCAGCATAATCTCCCTTAAGACTATTTGCTCCATCATTTTCCCTGGTCCCGAGGTCAGGCTGACAGGTCTGTAATTCTCCGGATCCTTCTTCTTGCCCTTCTTATAGAGGGGTGCCACATTGGCCAACTCCCAGTCACCTGGAACCTCTCCAGTAAGCCAAGACTGTTGAAAGATGATGGAAAGAGGCTTAGCAAACACATCTGCCAGCCCTCTCAGCACCCTAGGATGAATCCCACCAGGTCCCATAGACTCATGAGGATCCAGGTGGGACAGCAGGTCTCTAATATCTTCCACCTGGACTATGGGGGGGGCTACACTGTTCCCTATCAACTAGTTCCCTATCAACTAGTTTAAGCAAGCACTTGTCCTGTAGACCATCAGTTTTACTATAAAAAACAGAGGCAAAGAAGGCTTTCACTGTAAGTCTTTTCAAAGATATGATGCACTTTCACCATTTCCCACAACAAAGAAACTATCAAACTACATGTATCTTCCACTAAGATAAAAAGAGATTTGGGCTTTTCTTATCAGAATAGCTGCCAAGGCAAGAAACTACCATTTCACATATGTAAATTTAAATGCCAGGAAAAAAAAAAAAAAGAAGGTAGGTTGTGCTGAGGAGGTAGAAGGAGATTATAAAGGGAGGTACAGTTATACCTGATGCAAAGTACCAGTTTGGGAATTTCAAACTCTATATCCTTGTTAAATACTTCAAGCAGCCTCATGTTTCATCATGAGCACACTCCTTCTTAGTTCCCTCCCTTCTCCTACATTGTTGAAAGATTGGACTGATCCATTCTTCCCACAGGGAGATTATACCAAATGCCAGTTTGTTTATTTAAACTCGTGCTCTAGTTCAGAAGGACCAGTTTACATCATGGCTTGTTTTTATAGTGACCACAAATGCCAGGGAGTACCATGTACTTTTTAGTTTGGATTTCTTCAGATTGTCTCTTTGGCCACATAAATAGTATTTAGAGAAAGAAAATTAATCCCTAGTAAAATAAAATGCAAATCCTTCCCCAAAAACAAGTCAAATGAAAAGTCTATGGACATTTTTGTAAAATGCAAAGTGTTGTCCTCTCTAGCTAGATTTCAGTAGTGTTTTATGGGCGTTCTGTGCCTGTCACATAGTTATCACAGCCATTTTGAGGAAAAAAAACACAAAAGAATTAATGATGATTAACAGAGTCTAATAAGGACTGGAACTCCTTTCATGGCTAAGATGCAAAGACGCAGAGCAGTGGGAGTTGGTTTTTGTCTTGAGTATTCCCGTCCTGATTTCAAGGGCTGCTCTGAGAGTGGTCCTAAGGGCCCTCTGTGAACCCTCTGCTCCGTAAAACACTCACTAAATACCCTGACTCACATGCAAACAAGAATGACCTACCACAGAGTGTTGCCTTGTTGCTTCATTCCACGGCTGCAGACTGATCACATCACCAGGCTGTGTCTCTCTTACAGTTTGAGTCTGGGGATGTTTTCCTGTAGGGACTGCAGTCTCTCTTTCATAGTAAACAATAGATTGGTTCTGCTTTTCAGATTTACCCGACAGAACTAACTGAAGGACTGAATAACAGGAAATTTTATTGTTAGAAAAATTGATAGTGGATTGACAAATGCAACAATATAATGTTTCAAAAGAGAATTGGTTGTTTCAGACAGTATGCGTGTGAATTCTGGCTCACAAGCTTGCACGAAGCTGCTTCCCAGTTCCACTGAAATCACACCATCTTCCCTAGGACTAACAACAGGTTAGAGACTCTCTTAGGTCTCTTTGGTATGTGGCTGTGCACCACAAAGTGAATTAGCATAGAGAAGGAATAACTCAGCACTATCACTGTCACCTGTAGAGAGCAGATCTCTCAACTTTAGGATTTAGGGCACAACAATTTCACTAGAGAACACCTAATCTTTACAACTACCAAGTAAGTTTCTCAAAATGCATTTGCAAGGAAGCAGAGAATATGAAAAAGGGACCAGTAAAAACATAGCAGTATCTGTAAAAATGTCACTGGATGTTTGCAACCAGAAAGGGTTCTCACCAGGTTACCTTGGGATCCAAACACAGCCGTAATTATGGCCCAAGCATATTTCATGACTGTTAACTGAACAGATAATATATCTGATAAAGGCTGGCCTAGCTGCAGAAGTTCAGCTGTCACAAACTCAAAAATTAAGGGAAGCAGTGTGTTTTTCTAAGCTTGTTAAGGACAGACAACTGTGTGGTTTATACACATAGATCTTTGCTTTCGTAATATGTTGTTTCTTCCATTTTCTATGGACTATAGCAATAAACTTTATTTCTCTCTATGTATTAGTGTTTCCTAGCCCACTGCACTAAAGAGGCAGCCAAGGAATCAAGATAGATGAGGGTGAAGTCTAATTAAAAAAATGTTTGCTATGCCGTGTGTGAAGGCAGTAACTCATGAGTGTCCCCCATGTCATGGGCGGTTTGTGTGATGAACACTAATGATCAGCTCAGCACAGTGGGGACAACAGTGACAGGAAATCTTCAGCAACCTTTAGCATGAAAAACGGAAGCCAAACATGTGCTTAGTTTGTACTTTGCCACATCTGGTTGTCCATATGTTTTTGCATGGACTCCAAAAATGAGTTCAGTCACCAATTAAGTCTGCTTTAGCAAAAAGCACTGTGAACTCCTAAGCAGAAATCAGCTACGAGGAGTCAGTGCAGTTTAATGTCAAGTTGAATATGAATTTCCATTAAACCCCACTGGAGAAACTCCAAAGGACTAAATGGTCAGAAACACATGAAATTTTAAGGTGGCTGCCACGATTCCAATCTCCTGCCTGTTCAGTAGTTACTGTGTGCCAGGGAGCTGAGCTCGGCTGCTCCAAGGGAGATGTTACATGGGGCAGAATTATATTTGATATGTCACAGGCCTAAAAATTCAGTTTCCATTTTCATCTTTTTAATAAATTTTTTTAAAAATCTAATTATATTTATATATATTTACATTCAGTATGTTATTCTATATGCTTGTTTGCATTCCATAAATAGAACATCCTTTAATTCTCTTTAGAGTGTGAGCAACGCATTTTCTAACAGTGCACTTCGAAGGACTTAACCTGGGGAATACACGTTTGGACACCTCACACAGGAGTGGTTCACTGAGCAACTACTTGAACACTTTTGCTGCAGATGAGCAGTCCAGGCTTTAAAAAAGATCACATGTGGCCATATAAACCACATAAATTTATGTTCTACTCTTAACACTTAAATGGTGCAAGGTTCGTGTGCAATAATAACATTTAAAACTGCAATTTAAATTCTTCTGTGTTGTTTCATGCTTTATCCTTCCATTACTGCTCTCCCTGCCAGGTGTTCCTCTGATGCCCCATCACCATCAAACCTGTAGGTTGTTTTTCTACGCGCCCTTTGCCGCAGTACAGGCGGGAAAAGGATAATGAAAGTGAAACCCTTAAAACACTGGTGGAAGCTCTTAAAATCAAACCCGAGCCTTCCACTTGCTGGAGGCCGAGGTGTCTGAAAGGAGCCGTGGCCAGAGACCGACCCGAGCACACGCGAGGAAGCCCCGCCGGGGCCGGGCGGGGCTGGCCGGGAGGGGAGGGGAGGGGAGGGAGAGAGAGGAGGGAGGGCGGCACGGGAGGAAGGCGGCCCCGCTGGCCCGGGCGGGGCCTGGGGAGGCTGCTGGGGTCGGGGTGCGTTCCCGGCGGAGCGGAGGGTCCGCGATGGACTCGGGCAGCGAGAGCCACGAGCTGAACGGGCGGGCGGAGGGCGCGGAGCCGGCGGCGGAGCGGGTGAGGAGCGGCCCGGGGGTTGCCCCTGCCCGCGGGTCAGGCCCCGGGCCGGGCAGGGGCGGCCCGAGAGCCGGGGCCGTGTTCTGCTGCCGGGACGGGTCGGGCCGCCGGGATGGCTCGGGGGGATGTCGGGGATATCCGCGCAGGGATAACCACATTGCAAAAGCAGGAGGAACTCCTGGAGCGGTTGGGCCTGTGCGTGTTTTCCATACAGTAACGCAAGTAGAAACAGGACGTGAAATACCCACGGTTTTACTGCTCCGTGTTGGCAAAACCTGAGCAGAGATCCTCACTGGAAAGCATTCATCCCATGCCTGTTTGTGCATAAAGGATGTTTGCTGAGCATGCTACTTATCTGGAAAACCAGACTGGTGAAAGAGCATCTTTTATCCTGTTTTGGGAAGGACTAAACTCTAAAGGCAGCTGTTATTCCACCCTAAGGCTCCAGCACACGGAAACGGCCGCGCTGAACACCCTATGTGTCGCTGGCGAGAGTCGCGGTTACAGCCTGGGCTGCTCGGGGCACATCGTCCTCCCTCCCTGGCAGCCCCTTGGGGTCAGGAATGTCAGACCAAGGAAAACAATCACCTGCTTTTAGTAAATCCTGAAGTCCTGCCTAAAGAGTATGAAGGGGACAGGTCAAGCTGGTGCCTGAAGGGGTTTGCCTGTGAGCCTCCGACTTCTCATTTCGGTGGCACAGCGCTGGGATTACATCACAAGCACTCATGGTGGGGATTTTTTTCCAGTGTGGTCTGCCCCAGGAATTTTTCTGAAACGTTCCTAGTTTACTTCACATTCTATTTAAATAGCTGTGTGAACAAGTTCAAGTTACTCCTTCATTTCACAAAGTCAGTCATCAGGTGTGCTGATTATATTTAAGCCATTTAATGAGTGTTAATGAGAAATATTCTAACTGGACCCTGGAACCGGTACAGTTGTAGCAAAAAGTGAGTGTTTTGCCCTCAGCAGACTGTACTTTTCCCTTTTTTAATATTAACTTTTTTAACTCTTGGGAATCAGCAGTTACCACTTTTTGTCTACCTATAGTCATCCTTGTGTTTTCTGTTTGTAAAGAAAGTAATTGTTCTTAAGCACAAGGTTTAGAAGCTGCTAGAAAACCATGGCATCCATGACATATGAACACAGGCTGAGTTTTTCCCTTTTTTCTTCTTTTTTCTTTTTTGTATTTGCCTGCACCCACACCATCCCAAGGCGTGAGTGCAGAGCTCTCACAAACTAGTCAGTGTTACACTGGGTTGGTATTTGGAAGGACATCTCCCTTTCCTCAAAGTGAAATTTCCAGAGGAAATGGAACTGATGATTCAGTGCAGAGCCAAAGGTATGTTTTTCTGAGTCAGTCCTAAGGTGAACAAGTTTTATTGAGGGGAAAAAACATAAAATATTTCTGAGGAGTTGTACAAAGGATCTAATCATCTGTTACATAACTGATATGGCTTAAATGATTTTTGATTTTGTTGGGAGAATATTTATATTCTTTGTAGAATATTTGGTTGGGTTTTTTGCATCAGCAAGATCTCTGAGGTGGAGGGCAAGTCTGAGTGCAGTGTGGCCACATATGGCCCTGTACAGTTTCAGTGTGTAGGTGATGGAGATGTGGACAGAAATATCACATCTCGGGGGATTATTAAATACTAATATTTAATGGTTACTAGTTCAATCCTGGAAATCTAGGGTTGATCTCAGAAAAACAGTAAAAGTCCTGAAATTGTGTTCTGGTTTAGTCCTGTGTTATGCCTTTCATGTCTGATCCTTTTTTGATTTAGCTGGATTTTTTTTCTGAACATGAAATTTCCACTCAAAGATCTGGAAAAGTTTGCCATGTGGTATTCTTCTTAAAAATAAATACTTCAAAACTTTAGCAATTTACTTTTTGAACAAAAAGGGCTTTTTAGCATCTTTTGAACAGTTCTGATTGGGAAAACCCAGTGAAGAGCAGCCCCACTGGGAGATCAGAATGGCTCACCCTTAACTCTGCACAAGCACATTATTAGGTAGCAAGTTTCCGTTGTTTTAAAATTCAGGCTTGTCCCTAAACACAGGATTTCCAGGAAGCTTGCTCCATGGCATTACAAACCCACAGGTCGTCCTGGTCCACTCTCAGTTTGAATTGAGGCTGATAACTGCAATTTTACAGACAAACACTAACCCAAAATGGAAAGAAAACTGCATGCAGGGCCAGAACAAGCCAAAGACAATGAAAACTGTATTCCAGAGTAGCAGTAAAACTGTGTGCCAGACTAAGTGTAACTGAAGGCAGAGAACTTTCTGACAGCTTAAGGAAGGTGTTAATAATCAAAAGCAATGGTTTTGGAAACCTTGTTTGGAACATAAAATTAATAATCAGCAATATTTCCTCAGTTATCCCATACAAAACTGTGGCTCTCCTCTATTTCATAAAGACTATTCTGCATAAAGGTTGAATGTTAGAATACCATGGAAGTATTGGGTGCTAATAGTGACCCAAAACTACAATAAGTATTTGTGTGTTTTCAAAACCCAGACATGAGACTCTGGGCCTGACATGCAAAAGGTTTTGAGCTCTGGGTCCTGCAGCCCCAGCTGATCTTAAGTAGCTGCAATTACAAATTGGAAATCAAAATTAAAGCAACCCAGGCTGGACTTGTAGCTTATACTTTGCAGGTTTTGGTTCTAATTATTCATTCTTCACTTTGCCAACTGCAAAATACTGCTTTGCTGGGGAGATTTAAGAAGAAAACAAGAACCAGTCTTGTGTTACTGCAAGTGTCTGTTAACTCTAGTACAGGAACAGTACCTTCAGTGTCCATGACAGATCTGACTCTTAGCCTGGCCATTTCAAGGTCCTACTGCTTCAGGCAATATTTGCCTTTTACAGTTTTTCTGGAGCATTAATTTTTGTTTTGGAGGTGGGTTCAGAATTTCTTGGAACAATCTCTTCAGGGGTTCTCATATCTGGTGGAACATATTTAAGAAGCTGACTAGAGTACCTAGGAATATTCCAAATGAGAAGAAATGAATCTATAAACTTGTATGCAAGATCCAAATACTTTCTTTCCTTCTGCATTCTTAGGGCAGAGTGACAGAAATGAACCTAAGTTCTAAATACAGATGCAAAAGAAGTGTAATTTTCACTAGTGGGTTTTTTCTCTCTGGATTACAGATGACTGGCAGATCCAAAACCTCTCCTTGTCTTCTCTGGAGAGACTAACAGGTACATTTTGGGAAGCTCAAGCTGGACAAGGGGAAAAAAATAACTTTTGGGTTTTCCCTCTTCTTTTTTTTTTTTTATCAGACTTCCAGCATGCTGATTTGACCATTTCAGCACTCACTAGTGTTTCCTAAGGGCTTTGGTGGACAAACAGCTGCATGAATTTTGTCACAAGTAGTGATTTCATGCTGTAATCCTTTCCGTAACACGTTACTGTATTTAGCACAGATCCTTTATTACTTGTTTTCAAGTGTTTCCATTTTCAGTGCTGTTTTCTTCCTGTTGGATCACCAGGTCATAGCCCTGATTCGTGAAACTCAGCACCTAAGGGCATCTGCCTCAGAAACACTTTTATTTCTGTTCTAATGACTGTAATGGTGAAATCCTTTCTGTATTTCGAAAGCACTCAGTTCTTCTGGTTGTGCTGTTAAATGGGGAGTGAAGCAAAGCAGTGGCCAAGTCTGTACCAGCACAGTGGGACTGTAAACCAAATGCCATGCAGTGTTGGAGGGAAGCTTTGGTCTTAACAGAGCCAAACAAATGCCAGTTCCTGGTGGGGCATTAAAGCTTTATCCTGGCAGGGTGCAGTGCTCTGAGGAGAACCAGAGAGGTACAGTCTGTGGGGACTGGGAAAATAACCTCTGCTATGGCATTCTTCCAGTCCACAGACAGCAAGAAGGGGAGCTTTTCACCCCTCTCCTTGGTGTAACTGTGCCCAGGGCAGCAGTGGGAGTTGTTGAGCTCTGAGACTGAGGCTTTGCAGGGGTGGGGCCCTGAGGGCAGGGAAAGCACTTCCAGCTGCCCTTGCCTCTTCTGCACTCTGGCTCTGTTTTTGCTCAGACTCCTTTGCAGACACCAACTGAAGGGCTCAGCCTGTCTGTCCCAGGTAATCTAAATACTGAACGTGTGGAATGAGGTGTTTTGATTACGCTGAGACTGAAGGAGGTCACGTGGAATCCACACTGCTCCTTTGCCAAGTGACACCTGCAGGAGGAGCCTTACTGTACCTGCAGCCTCCAAAGGCTCCAGACATTCCACTTTCCCTCTCTGCAGCCTGTGGGTGATCACAGCACAGCAGTGTTTGGTGCCTTGGGCTGCACATGTTGCTACATGTTTAGAATCTCCCTGAAACCATAAAGTCACTTCACAAACTTGCCATATAATTTCTGTTGTAGACAACCTTCATTATCCTGAGGTTGAGGCAACAGCTCTTCTTTCATGCCTGTCTATATATTGCTGTGTAACACAGTCTGATCTTAAAATTGGCAACGTGATACTGACTGCATAATGGCAGTTCTTTTGTCAGTGGCCTTCAGCTTGCTCCCAGAAGGCAAGGCTAGTTTGTTGGGCTTGTTTTATGGCTTTCCAGCGTGAGTCAGGCGGTCTTGTTCCTCAGTCAGGAGATGGAAAGTGATTTTTTTTTTTCCTGGGGCTTTCATGATTACATGTCCTTTTTCCTGGTGAAGGCAAGGTCACAGGCTAAGAAAAAGCTCTGACATTTCAGTTGCTCGTTTGTTCTGATGTTGAACTGGTCAGTTTTCAGGAACAGTAGCTGAAAGCCTCTTGAATAAGTAAAATGCCATTTTTTACAGTCTAAGCACAGTTAATAGCTGGCTATCTTTCCAGGAATAGGAAGTTTTGCGTTAGTGTGCCTAATCAGCTCCCTACTTTGAAAAGTCTCCATTTAATGGAACCCAGAAGAGGCTCAGCCCCTTTGCTTCCCCCACAGTTCAAACACCAGAACCTGCTGGTTCCACCATAGAGAAAATGAGCAAACAGCAAGGTCCTGGGAGTGCAGCAGGGAAAAGAAAAGATTGGGTTCTGTTGTTTATGTAGAAACTGTCTTACATCACAGAGTCACAGATACAACTGAAAGAAGGATGTCACCCAGACTGTTTACTCTTTTGTATAGTTAAAAAAAGCCATGTCAAACATGTTCACATTCCTACATGGAGTGAAAACAAAGAAACCAGTCGTCATGTTTTCACTGCAGTCCCCTTCCATTGGGACCAAGGACTGACTCACAGCTATGCTGGTAGTTTGTGCCTGTTGCACACTGCAACCTCACAGTCCCCACAGATATTTCCTGGTCAGTATTTTTGGCAAGAAGGAGTTAATTAGTTCCTAGACATAGGAAGAAGCTCCTCTATTGTGAGCTTGTGACAAAATAGAAATTACTTCTACAGTGTGCTAAGAACAGTTTCTTACAATTCCAGCCCAGATATTGAGTTCTGCTATTACACATGTAGTTCCCCATCCCCATCTTAGCACTGCTGCCTCAGGTAACCAAGAGCTAAATGTGTGTGTTTGGCTTTTTTACTACTCCATGAACAGTGAAAAATGTTAGTTTGGATTTTTGTACTGAGTACTGCCCATATATATTCAATGCTGCTTTCTTTCCCTAAGGGAAACCGGAACATCTGCGCCTGGTTTAGTGCTTCTGGTGGATGGTATGCAGGAGTTATAGTATCTTTTCTGAAGCATCCAAATGCTCCATTGGTGTAATGGGGCAGGGCAATGAAAATAGGAGGCTCTTCTTGAGGAGAAAAAAGCTGACAAATGTGGGACAGATTCCCTAGCTAAACTGAGTTTTTGGGTTGTGGGAACTTGGACAAAACCCACTGATTATTGAGCTCTTCCTGGCTGAGGTCAGTACCCTTCTCAGAGCCGTTTTCTTCCCAGGAGCTTGGTCTCAGTGAAGAAGCCTCTGCATGGAGCTGCGATTACATGGCTGCTTCTCGTTGCAGAAAGGACCATTTTCTGCTGCTCATGACAATTTACTCTCTGTTGAATATTTAGGCTTGTGGTAGATTACAACATGTCTAGTGAAAATAGGTCAAGTTTGGTGTTTAAATGCCCTGGAAAAAGTGGCAATGTGTACATCAGTATCTGCCTTATTTAAAAGGAGGCTTTTTGGCCTAGATTTTGGCAAGGCTGGCTTTGGAGTTGGAAATTTGATCGTTTTTAGTGTGGTGAGGAGAGTAATTAGAGGGTGTCTTCCACATTTGAGCCTTCAAAGCCAGACTTCCCTTCCAGAGTTTTCTGGCAAGCAGGAACACATGTGGCCAGTGAAAAGGTCTCTAAGAAGCAGGTTTGAAGAACTCGGCTAGAATAAGGTTGCTCTTCATATGTCTGTTATTGTTGAAAATGAAGTCTAGAAGTAAGAGCAGTGGAAATGAAGTTCCTCACATCTCCAGGGACATGCAGGATCATGTCCTCTTTCTGCCCTGTGGAGTTAGGCAGCTAGGTCCAACTTGGTTACCCTAAGCTGCATCTAACCCATAAGCACCTCTGGGAGACAAGCTGTCAAATTTCAAGTTGTGCCACATGAATCATCAGGAAACACTCATTTATTCATCCTGTCAAGTAGCTCTGCAGTTGATTTTTACCCTGCAGTTGGCTTTTATTTTCCTGTTTATTTGCAGAGCAATTAAAAACAAAACAAAACCCCACCAAAAACAGCTGATGTGAAAATGCTAAATAAAAAGGTTCCCTTGTAACTGGGCAGTTCTCGGCAACCATGGATCATATGATAGTTAAGTGGAAAAACATCTGTGTTTGGATGGCCCTGGACAGTGGCAGGGAGGAGGAAGGAGCAGCAGGGAAAAGAGAGCAAGCAAAGTTCATACAGTGGCCAACTTCCACATCAATCCTCAAAATAAGACTCATGAGTAATGAGAAAACTTTTGGAGGTGTGATGAGAGAAGGTGAATTTACTAAATATCTGTATTTTTAAGTGTGCCTTCAGGAGTAAATGAATCACAACAATCTGTTATTTGCTGGATTGTGTTATGGTGCTTTTTCCCTCCCAACTTTTTCTCAGTGCAAACTTCTCAGCTTTTCCAGTCTTTCCTTTTTTCCAGGGTAGAAACATGCCTGTTTAGACTGATTCTACAGGCAGGTTGGAAAAAGGGTGCCTCCCAAAGGGCAGTACAGGCAGGCCCTGTTTCCAGCCTGGAGGACAGTGGTAACAGAGGAGATGCTGCACAGACAGTCTCAGTACCTCTGGCTCTGTCCACATGATTCCGGGAGTCCATGGATGGCCAAGTGCTCTCTCGCTCACTCGCAGTGAGGAGATGTGAGTAACCTGCTTCCTGTCCCACCTCCAGGGCAGAGCTGTGCAGTGGTTCCGGCGGGCCGGCCCCATGAACATCAATCACTACGCCAACAAGAAGAGCGCGGCCGAGAGCATGCTGGACATCGCCCTGCTCATGGCCAACGCCTCCCAGCTGAAAGCTGTGATGGAGCAGGGGCCTTCTTTTTCCTTCTACATCCCCCTCATCGTTCTCATCAGCCTGTCACTCACACTGCAGGTTATGGTGGGGGTGCTCCTGATATTCCTTGGTAGGTAGCAACAGCAAGAACCATTGACATGTGTTTTTCTTACAGGATACAACCTGTGAGATGGTGTACCTGTGAGACAACATTTACTTCAAAAAAGTTGTTGTATTTGGAAGTCTTTCCTTCAGAATTGATGAAAGTTAGAATCATAGAATCATTGAGGGTGGAAAAGACCCCTGAGGTCATCAAGAAGTTAACCCAGCACTGACATGTTCACCACTAAACCATGGACATGAACTCCACAACTACATATCTTTGGGTTATCTCCAGGGATGGTGACTCAACCACTTCCCTGGGCAGCCCACTCCAATACCTGGCAACTCTTTCAAGTGAAGAAACTTTTCTTAATATCCAAAAATACATATTTTCTCTTGAAACAATAGAAATACTGCAACAAAGGAAGGAAAGGAAGCTTTATGTGAAAACTTCAATTTTTATCAACTTTCTCATACTTGTTTGCCCAGAGTATGAATATTTTTCTTAGCAGAAAGCCTAAGGAGGAAGGAAAATGTTGAAATATTGTAAAAGAACCATCAGTAGGCCAGATAGGATCATGCAGCCTGTTGGGTTTCATAATACTATTTCCAGCAAGACCTGTTACTTAATCTTATGACTGAAATATGTTTCTTCCATATCAGTCATATCATAGGAATTTACTGTGAATGTGGAACTCCAAAACAGAAGTGAAAGTCAAAATATTCACCTTCATGCTGGTGCAGCATATTGTCTTTTGCTTGACTGTGTTTCTGCATCTATCATCCCCACCTAGAGATCCTAAATCTCTAGACTGGTAGAAATAAACTTGTTATTGTTATTTGTAAATCTATGATATGCTGGAATTAAATTTGAAAAGAAAAATTCTGCCTCTGCAAGCTCTCACAAGTTCAAACCAAAGTCTGTGCCACTATCCCGTTTCTTTCCTTGAGACTGGATTTTATCTTGGGAGCCACCATTTCTCACAGTTTTTCCTAGAGATTAAAAGCTTTTCCTCCTTCAAAAGAGCCTTTTACAAAAACAACGTGAGAAATGTTCAGCAAACCTGTCCTTCAAAATGATTTGGTGATGTTAACTTTTTGGAAGAGAAGCAAAGAATGTGTTTCAGTTGCATGAAATCATATTAATCCAATCCCACTATAATAAAAATACTTAAAGAATAACTGTTCTTAAGAACATTTTTACAAACGCCCTCATCTTAAGTACTGTAATTACAAAGATAGGATTACTGCAATTCTACTTCAAAATTTGAAGAGCTCTTCCTAAACTTTAAACATTACTTGTTTTCTCTGACCCTCCTTAGGACAAAAGGACAGCTCTGAAGTTATCAGTTTGCCTTTCAGCATGATTTCTTTTAACTTGTAGAACAGGCTGGGCTGCTATTGCCTTTCATTTTTAAACCAACCATCTGAAATGCTTTTATTCCATATTTCAGAATTAATTATTCAATCTCATTTATTCTACTTCATCGACATGGCAGTCCTAGAGTCCTTCCAGGTCCTGTTGGGATGCAGGCATCCACACACTTCCAGGTGTTTTACAGAAGTGTAAACTCATTTCAAGGTGGAGGTACTACTGAGCTTCAATTATTTCATGCCTACACAGGTGGGCAGGAGGTTCTCAGACAGTTCCCCCACACTGTTCTTCACTGCTTTGCCTGGCCTGTGGTGTTTGACCAGACTGCCTTAGCAGACAGGACTTGAACAGGTGCCCAGAATTCCTTGAAACCAGAACAGTCTTTGACTTCCTAATTAGGGGCACAAGGTGAACCTGGCTTTTAGTATTTCAGCATCATGAGTGTGTTTGCCTCCACTTAACTGCTTCCACAAGCAAGGGAGGCTTGGTTCTGTGGTTCAGTTCTGCAGTGTTGGCAGGGTCATTGTGTTACAAGCAAATAACAATGTTTATCTTTTGTAGTAGAGTCATAAGCTGCACATCTATGTATGTGTCAGAGCTCTAAGCTTTGTTTATGTTGCTGTAAAAACTTGACAGGTATTAAATTTTTCTTGTCTATGGTGCATGTGCAGACACAAGCTCCAGTGATCCATGTGAGAACCAGGAGTCTTAATAGACAAGAGCCATTCTCAAAACATGCTCCAGAATTCAACATCACTCATTCCACCAGCACCAAAAAAATGTAGCCAAGGGTCTGAGCTGCAGAGAACAGAGACACAGGAAAATCTTGGAGTTTCACATGAAGTTTAAGTGGGCACGATGGTGTCTGATCAAAGGTTGGACTTAATGATCTTGAGGTCTTTTACAGCCTTAATGATTCTAAGATGCCAGGCAAGCACCCCAAACTTCTCATTGTCCTGTACCAAGCCTGTTATCAGCCCAGTGTAACTAATTTGTGCGTCTTCACAAGGCCTGGAATCAAAATTTACTCTAAGTTAATGCTATCTCCCTTGTGTGATCCTCCCTCACTCCCAATAGCAGTTCAAACAGAGAGCAAGAAACAAAGGAAAATGTTTACAGAGCTGATGCTCTCTGTAAAGGGGCTGCTCTGACATTCTTCCTCTGTTTAACAGATAGAGAGCCCTTGCTTTGTAAGTACAGAATCAGGGCGAAAGCAGGGAGTACAAGGGAGTACAGGCTGGGGAAGGGTACAACACGGAAAACATCCAGCACTGGTAAAGTGATTTGTAGCATTTTTACTGTAGGAAATTTAACTTCATCCTGTCAAGGCTTCAAGCTTTGTGTGTTCAAGACTGAAGTATTTTTTAAATGCTTTAGGTCTCCAGCAAAGATGAAGAACTCAGAAGATTTCTAGTAATGTTAGTGCATCCATTACTTCCCATGTGCCTCCACAGAGATTAGATGCTAATTATTGGAAGTTAATGGGCTCCTTGTGGTTACAGACCTTCCCCTTAGCAGTTTTACTGACACTGCAGAATCTGACTTCCCTTTTAAATATGGCTGATGCAAATAGCTCAGCATAAGGGAAATTCTTGAATTACATCAATATGAAGACTTTTATTCTGTATTTTGAAATACACCTATCACTGAACATTTTTTCTTTCTCTTTTAAGTAAAATACGACCTTAACAACCCTGCAAAACATGAAAAGCTGGATTTCCTCAACAACCTTGCAACTGGACTAGTATTCATTATAGTAGTTGTGAATATTTTTATCACTGCCTTTGGAGTACAGAAACCAATTGCTGAGTCAGCACCAAGACAATAAGTACCAGGTGAGTATGGTCTCTCTGTGCTGTAAGGTAGCAGGGCCTGGCACCCAGGAGTGCAGGGCACACTGGGGCCTGGCTTTAGGAACAGTTCTAGTCCTGACACACAACTGAGTTCACTTCAGATCAGTGCAAAAGCAAAAGCAGCTGGGAACTGATAAGTTGTTACAGTGTGTAAATGTGAGTTGAAAAGTTGGTGGCAGCATCTCACTCTTGCATGTATCACACATAGGAAGTGTAAGGATTGTTCTGGCTTAGCCACTCCTTTTCCTCACTGCTGATTAAGACTAAGGGAAATAAAGTTGTTTTGCTTTCTCCAAGTGCCTCTCCTTATTTTAAGGAAGGTTTGCATCCAGTCTGTTCTGAACACTGAAGGCTTAATCTGTTTCCAGGTGACTGGAGCTATTAAGTCTGACATACAACACTGCTCGTCCTGGAGCCCCTCAGTTCCTGTGCAGGTGTCGTGGCCTCCCAAAGACAGGGCCTTGCTCTGTGGGAGGCTCAGCTCACAAAGGTGAGCACTATCACTTCACAGGTGGCCATTTTGAACAATAGTGTTGCTCTACCTGCATTGTCAACTTTGTTCTTTACTTACACAGTGAAATAAGTAGAGGAATTGGGGGATCAAAATGAGTGTCTTTCATAGCAATTTGAGAGGAGGCAAATTGTAGGCTCGTACCATGAGAAACACCACAGTCAACATCTTCCTTTGAAACAGCACTGCTAATTCCATGTGTCCCAACATTGCTCTGGCTCAAACCAGGGTCAGACACTCTCTGAAAAAGGAATTACCTGACTTTCCTGGCAGGCCATGGTACACAGATTGCTACCTGACACCCTTACATGGAACGTTGTTGTGCTGACTTCTAGAGGAAACCCTTTCTCCTTGACAAAGAAGATAAAAGGCCTTTAACCCCTAATCTGTAGATGAATGGCACAACAGAAATCTGTGACAAGAATGGGACTCAGACAAAAATTTATCATCAATCTAAACATCATGAGGGGAAATCAGTGCAACAAATTACTAGGAAGATGAAGAGCTAAATTAATTTATTTCAGGATGTGGGTAGAATTTTCTGCTTTAACCAAAACCCGTGAAACAAGTGTGTTTTGGCAGTGAAACAAGATAGTTTTATTGTATTTTCTGCCCATAGGTGCTACAAATAAACTAATAAATATTTAATTTTAGCAGCAAAGAGCTATTATCAGAATTATAGGTAGAATGTTGGCCTCAGCAGTACATGTTAAAGCAATACTGAAGCACTAACCCCAAAATTGCACTGGCAAAGCCAAGAGAGCTGAATGAAGGAAATTTAGCCGCCTTCACAGTACAGAACATATACAGCAGCCAGGAACAGAGGTAGACACAATAATCTTAAATAGGCATAAGGAAATATCAGTGGGTTTGTGCCCTGCCTTGCTACTGAGCTTTTAACAGCACTTGTGTTGGAGCTTCTCCTCTGCTGTTCCTGCTGCTCTCCATAAACTCAACCCAAAGGGGTTTTGGGGCTTAATCACAACTGGGATTGTGAAATGCCTAGTTAGAAAGGTGGGTTACGTGAGACACATTGCTGTAGCTTCTCTGAGATTGTCATGAAAGCATGAAACACTGTTCAGTGCAAGTAAAGGAGAAACAGTAGCTGGTTTGTGTAAGCTCAGGTAGGGGCAAGACCAGAGGATGTGTAAAGCAAGTTTACAACTGCACAGAACCAGCATCTACGGGCTCCTGCCTTCATGCTCTCAAACAGGCAGTTTCCTGAAAAACAGCCAAATGTGGTGTCCAGCACCTGTGTCTTTTTGCTCCAGACTTGTTAAATGTGAAAGTTTTGTATTGCTTTGGAACATTACAGATGTTTGCTCATTTGTAAAACATTGCTCTTGCTAAAATCACCTGGTCATCTGAATGTAACTTGAAAAATAAGTGGATTTCAGTGTGTTGCCACAGTCTCCTCAAAACTGAGAGAAGTGGGTGGCCACCATTTTCTGGCTTCACCTTTACTATTATGCACTTTTCCACAGAAAACTTAATTCCCCTTTAAAGGAAATGTGTAATTTACTTTAATTCCTGTATCATTAACATCTCAATATCTTTGTATTTCAGAGACCTGGAGCATTCATTGTAGATGCCATTTGCACTTGAGCCAGTTACACCTGGACACAGTGGAGAAGAAAAAAATGATCTGAAGATGCTGGACACACTGAGCAGCCTTCTCAAGTTTCCAACAACTAACACGTTTACATACCTAAAATTTTTTCATGTGTAGTATTTAAACTGTTTGGCATCTAAGAAAAGGTTGATTTTGCTCCAAGGACACTGTTTTTCTGGAATATTGGCATTTCAATTTCTGTAGAAACAAATTATTTTTCAAAGAAGTGGCATAAGCTCATCAAACAAGGAAATATCATCTGGTAGCACTTCACCGGACTTTTCTTTTTGTGTGCCTTTGGTTTTTGTGGCAATTTGTCATTTCCACCATGGTAAGAAATGTCAGGCCTTCAATTCTAGCATGGTCACACTGTCCTTTATCCAGCCCATGTACTCTGTAGCCCAACAATGCTCTTCTGTCTTGGTGTGCAAAGGTAGCTGTGCCTTGTTTTCGTTTCTTTTTCCATTCTCCATGAAGCAAAGATGAGCCAAACAGAAATAATTGGCTCTCTTTTCTCCAGTTTTGCTCACAGGTACTCATTTGTCTTGTTTCGTCATCTCTGGACACACATGAAATTTCCTGTCCTTCATGCACAGATACACACTCTAATTGTTAATAGTTTCTTATTATGAACTGCTATTCTCTGTGCATTATATGTATTTCATAGAATCATAGAATAGTTTGGATTCAAGGGACCTTTAAAAGCCATCCGGTCCCACCCTTCCCATGGGCAGGGACACCTCCCGCTATCCCAGGTTGCTCCAACCTGGCCTTGGACACTTCCAGGGATGGGGCAGCCACAGCTTCTCTGGGCACCCTGTGCCAGGGCCTCCCCACCCTCATTGTAAAAAACTTACTTCATAAATCAAATTTCTGGAAACCCTGTTAGAAGCACCATCTTTTCTAGGCTCAACTGGAAAACTGGAGGATCTAGGATGAACTTTACCTGTGAACTGGTACTGAATGCCTGTCAGCAGTTCAAGTGGCAAAATGAAAGAAGTTTCTCTATGACTTCCTTTCCCCTCTTACCATCTTTGATTGCTGCAATTTTTTACTCTTAAAGAGTTTATGGCTGAAAGCATAAGTAATTTTTAATTTTTTATTTTTAAATACATATATAGATATATAAATGTCTTCTAGGTTCTTACCTGCTGGCTCAGGAACTGACACTTTTTCTAACTACACTATTGCTAGTAATGGTGTAGGTTACAAGAATTTCTACAGCAAAAACATTTCAGTCCTTTTATTTCTGAAGTATCACATCTACAATCAGAAAAATCTAAGTTTTCTAGGTTGTGTTTATGTGCAGATGTAGCTTTGTACTAATCCATTTCCTTAGCATTAATTTTCAAATGCTCCCTTGCACATAGGAATAGAAGTTTAACTTCCATGTGTCTCATCTCGTTTACAGTTTTTATCAGTCACATTTTTATTTGGTTATGTCTCAAGGCTCATTGATCTATGAGATCTTCATGTACGTGCTCTGTAAGAATTACTAACAGAAAACAAATGAGAAACTTTTGTGATTAGTAATGGAATTCGTTTTGTTTTCTTAATGTTTTTGTTGCTTCATTTCCACTGTAACTTGTATTTAAACAGTATTTATCAGGCAATGGTTTAACTGTGTGTGCTGTATTAATTTAAACATAGCTGAGAACAAGTTCTGAATGGGGCACTCAGGACAATTTCCTGTATTTATTTTTTACAAACCAGCCAGCTGTTGAAGGACTATTCATCCCTCCTTGTGCTGTTACACTGCCATTGCTGTGGTGTAGTGAATTCACTGGGCACAGAGCAGTGCTGAAAGTCTGAAAACCTTTCCCTTGGATGAAATAGGGGACTGTAGGCAGAGCCCTTCCTGTATGAAATTTATCTGTGGCTCAACAGTGGGCAGTAATTTTGGTAAGAGTCTTGATTGTATGTATTGGGTCTCTGTGGCCAGGTTTTGGTAGGGCGAGGCTACAGGGGTGGCTTTTTTGAGAAGCTGCCAGAAGTTTCCCCTGTGTCTGGCAGAGCCAATTCCAGTGGCTCCAGGACAGACCTGCTGCATGCCAAGGCTGAGCCCATCAGGAGTGACAGTAACACCTCTGGGATAATGTATTTACAAAGGAAGGAAAAACAAGTTATTGTGCAGATGAACACGGGAGCTAGAGCAGAGCAGAGTGCGAACATATGAACAACTCTGCAGACACCAAGGGCAGTGCAGAAGGACATGCTCCAGGAGCTGGAGCTGAGGTCCCCCTGCAGCCCAGGAAGGAACAGGGGGGCACAGATCCACCTGCAGCCTATGGAGGAGCCCAGGCCAGAGCAGGGGGATGCAGGAAGGAGGCTGTGACCCCGTGGGAGGCCCATGTTGGAGCAGGGTCCTGGTGGGGGCCTGTAGCCCATGGGGAGAGGAGCCCAGGCTGGAGCAGGATTCTCCCGGTAGGACTTGTGGCCTGTGGGGGACCCACGCTGGAGCAGCCTGTACCTGAAGGAGTGACCCTGGGGAGAAATGACCCATGGGGCAGCAGTGTGTGAAGAGCTGTTGCCTGTGGGAGGGAATCGCACTGGAGCAGTTCGTGAAGGATTGTCTTCTGTGGGAGGGACCCCATAGGATGCAGGGGAAGGATCCTCTCGCTAAGCAGCAGAAGAAACAAAAACTGACTGTGACCTCCATTCCTATCTCCCTGCACCACCTGAGGGGAGGAGAGAGAACTTGGAAGGAGAAGGGTGGGGAGAAAGTATCCTTAAGATTTAGTTTTACTTCTCATTATCCTGCTCTGATTCTGTTAGTAATAAATTTGATTAATATCTCCACTTGGAGTCTGTTTTGCCCATGATGGTGGTGGGTGAGAGGTCTCTCATGATCCTTATCTCAACGCATGAATCCTTCATTGTATTTTATCTCTGTGCAGTTGCAGAGAGGAATGAGAGAGCAGCTTTAGTGTCCAGCCAGGATCAACCCACTACATTATATCATCTTTTCTACCTTTCACTATTCTCACTGGAATATTTGCCTGTCTGTGCATCTGATTTGGCTTGGAGAGGCTCTCTGGGGGCAGCTACCTCTGTTCTGTACAGGAAACTCTTGTAGCTAAGCTAGGTGTCTGTTGCTTTGTGTTTTGTTAAATACATAACTTGTCCAAAAGGCACTCTTAAGTATGCACATTAGATACTTTTTGTTGCCAGATCCGCATCCTTCTAGTTTTTTAACCAAGTCATAAAAACAAGAAGAAAAGTCTTCAGCAAATTCTCTCATTGTTTGACTTAGTACCCTAAGGGCAGATGCTGACAGGCACCCAAGCTCTGCTGATGTTTGCTCACTGCAGACCTGTGGGGAGATTTGACCCAGTTTTGAACATAGCTTCCCATTCCTGTGCTTCTCACTGCCACAGCCCTGGCCTGGAATCATAGGATGATTTGAGTTGGAAGGGACCTTAAAGCCCATCTCACTTCACCCCACCCTGGGCAGGGACACCTCTCACTATCCCAGGTGGCTCCAACCTGGCCCTGGACACTTCCAGGGATGGGGCAGCCACAGCTTCTCTGGGAACCTGTGCCAGGGCCTCCCCACCTTCCTGGGGAAGAATTCCTTCCCAGTATCCCATCTATCCCTGTCCTCTGGCAGTGGGAAGCCATTCCCCCTCATCCTATCCTTCCATCCCTTGTCCAAACTCCCTCTCCAGCTCCCCTTTAGGTTCTGGAAGGGGCTCTAAGGTCTCCCTGGCACGTTCTCTTCTCTAACTTCTCTAACCTGTTCTCCAGAGCAGAAGGGTTCCAGACCTGGGAGCATCTTCATGGCCTCCTCTGGACTTGTTGCTACAGCTTGAAATCTTTCTTGTGCTGAGGCCCCCAGGCTTGGACTCAGTGGTCCAAGTGGAGTCTCACGAGTAGAAGGCAGAGTAGAGGGGCAGAATTGCCTCTTATGAGCATGATCATGTTTGTCTTGCACTGAAACACTTGAAAGCAGCCCAGAGGTACAGTGCAGACATACCAGGTGTTTTCCCATTTTATTATCCTCTTTATTGGACCATAATATTTCAGGTCACTCAGGCAAACAAGCTGCTAGAGTGGGTTTCTCCTGAAAAATGTCATAGCTGTTCTTACAACATCTTTACTGCTGAGTTTGTCATCCAACATAAACTCTCAAGGCTTGTACCATCTCCTGGCAGCCTGTGGAGTTAACAGGATTGATAGTAGGGCAGGGAACATCCACCAGGCAGTTCTCATCCACAACTTCTCAGCTTCAGATTCCAATGGACTTGGCAAGACACAGGTTTTGGGATACACTGAAGAAAAAAAAATACTTGAAGCTTGAACACATTGTTGGGTGCTCAAGAGCAGGATTTGGAGGGGGTGGCTGCCTGTTCACTTGGGCTCTGCCAGAACCAGGCTCAGAACCAGAAAAAAAGCCTGCCATGAATCCTTCTGCCTCCTGACCTCCTGAAATTGTGACTGAAATATCACAACAGAGAGAACCTGGTCTCTTCTTCTTTTGGTTCTAAGCATACAAAACCTTGATTTGAGAGCCATCTGTCTGCCTCTGAGGCTGTATGACATCAGCAGTGGTCAAATTGCAACTGGATGTCCTTTTTAAATAAAAAGTCTGCTCGTTTATTCCCATGTCTTTTATTGTGATTAAGATTTGACAACATCCTCAGACATGCAATCAGTATTTTAAGTCTCTGAAGCTTTCAGATTTCATGTATTTTTTGGCAGCCAAAAGCATCTGCAAGTTGGTTTCAAATCTAAATAATTTAAATTTCAGGATCATTATTCTTTTAAGTCAGGTGCTGCTTTAAAATCCTGGCAAGTATCTCTGAGGAGTGGCAAACAAATCCATGGGTTTGACTGTTTCTTTGGTTTGCTGTGCTTCTCGAGAGTTCTTGGTTGGAAACAAATACTCCCCTTAAAACGAGGTCATCAATAATGAAGCGAGATGAATTTTCCAGGCTGCGTGGGGAGCAGTTCGTGCCAGGTCAGCCGTTTGCTCCTGTTTCATAAGCTGGGCAGGGTGAGCATTGCACATGGTCCTTCTCATTAGTCCCTTCAGCATCCACAATTCCTGGGCTGAGATTTTCAGTGTAGCTGTATTTACTGAAGCAGGTGACAACAATTATATTTACTGGAACTGACTTTTTTTAAGTATTTGTCTTCTAAACCAGGTCACTCATAGAGCTCCTGCTGCTGCTGAGTCTTACATAAAATGAGCTGAAGCAGAAAGTATAATCCTGGTTACTGTTTTCACCTCAACTGCAATTCAGGTGTTTAAATTTCTTTTACAAACTGCTTTACCCTCAGTAGGTTTTCAGATGCTAAGCTGAGTGGGAGTTTTGATCTGCTGGAAGGCTCCTCAGAGAGATGTGTGGGCTGAGGCCGATTGTATGAGGTTCAACAAGTCCAAATGCTGGGTCCTGCCCTTGGGTCACAGCAGGCCCTGGGGGTGCCGGTGACAGTGGCTGAACATGATCCCAGGTGTTCCCAGGTGGGCAAGAAGGCCAATGGCACCTGCCTTGTACCAGCACTGGTGTGGCAGCAGGACCAGGGCAGTGACTGTCCCCCTGTGCTGGCACTGCAGAGGCCCCTCCAGGGCTGTGCCCAGTTCTGGGCCCCTCATGACAAGAGAGACCTTGAGGGGCTGGAGGTGCCCAGGGCAGGGAACGGAGCTGGGGAAGGGGCTGGAGCACCAGGAACAGCTGAGGGAGCTGGGGGGGGCTCAGCCTGGAGGAAAGGAGGCTCAGGGGGGACCTTCTGGTTCCTCCAACTCCCTGACAGGAGGGGGGAGCCAGGTGGGATTTGGGCTCCTGTCCCCAGTAACCAGCAACAGAACAAGACGAAATGGCCTCAAGCTGCACCAGGAAAGGTTTGGGTTAGACATCAGGAGGAATTTCTTCCTGGAAAGGGTTGTCAGGCATTGGAAGGGGCTGCCCAGGGGCATGGTGAAGTCACCATCCCTGGAAAAAACAACTACATGTAGCAGTGGGCATGTTCTGGTCTAGTCTATTGATTGAAGATTGGTCTTGATCTTGGAGGCCTTTTTTAGCTTGAATGTTTCTATGATTCTCTGTCATCTGCAAGTCACACTGGGCCCTGCCAGCTACACTTTGGGGGTAGGTGCTAGTTGACTGGGACTCACTGCCCTGTACCAGAGGTAACAGTGCACTGCAGTCAGGCTCTTGGTGCAGGGCATGACCTTGTCACTCTGTGTCACCCTAAAAGATTGGATGCTCTTTTCTTGTTAGAAGAAAAAGCAACATAATAATATTAAAGGTTCAAATATTTACAAAAGAGTTATCAGAACAAGTGACAGAATCCAAATGTTATTCTCAGATGATTTTCTAACTTACCAGAGGTGTTTCCACTGTTAAGTTTTATCTGATTCAGGAAAATCTCTATATGGTACTAGTTTATGCACTCTTAAAAATTGGCTTTAAAAAGCACCCAAAAAACAAGTTCAAAAGCTGGTCCTTGTCCTACAATATAATTTTGTCAAACCACAGGAGAACAGATTCTACTGAAAGTGTATTTGCTTACTGCAGGGCAGTAGGATGCTTAGGAGAAAACTGATGATATATTTTCATACATATAACTCACATCTTCGATAACCTGCATGTTCAAACACACCACTCCTTGAAAATGAATCATCAAATCTCCTATAAGGGTAGAGGCAGCAGAAGACATTAAGAAATTAAAAAATAATAAAGCAGGAGCTTTCTCGGCTGTGTGTGAGGAGGTGACCTAGCAGAGCAGGCTGTTCAGTTCTTAAGACAACTTAATTGGTTTTATCTCTGTCCAACCCATACCCAGGAAAGGATACTGCAGAAGGATGGTGGAGATACAACATTTTCCTTAGAATAATCAGGAAACAACTGGTACCCCAGATATCACCAGATGGTGGCTATTTGGAAATTCTGTTTTGTTTTTTCTGGTAGAAACCAGCACAGCTCTGAAGGTCTTAAACATACACAAATTTAATGACCTCAAAGTGAAGTTCTGCTATTGTGAAGACCACCCAGATAGTGGTGGTCTGCATGGTTCAGATGTAGATCTTGCCCCGAGGAAGTGCTCCAGAACACAGGATGTATCTTGGAAAAAGCTTCCCATAGCAATGGGAAATGTTGTCTGGGAAACAACATTCAGCGTTTCATTTTGGTTCTGGAAGTTTTCACATAGAACACAAGGCATCACGTTGAAAAGTCCTGGAAAGCAGAGAAACTCTTGACTCAATGTGGCTACAAAACTTGAGCTGACTGCACATTTGGAAGCATGCAGAAGCGAAGAGGGTTTGTTGTGTCCCGGATTCCCACCACCTTTATCTTGGAAAGCAATATAGTTAAGGAGCAGATGCCTTTCTTCCACAGGGAAAGGAGAGGTCTCTGCCTGATAGCTGACATACATCTGGAGCAGGAGAGGAGCTGCTAAATCTCAGGTTCTTACAGAGAGAACCCCGTCACCCTGTTGTGTAGAGATCTTGCCACAGCCTATTAATATTCACAGGTGATCAACAAGGCTGAACCAGACCCAGAAGCTGAGATATTACTGGAGCAAGAAATAAATTAAAATGAATGACAGAAGGCACTTGAGGAAGAGATAAGTATCAGCATGGCCACAGCAGGCCATACAGCAGAGTTTCCATCAGAGGTTGGGTTACATCCAAATGTTGCAGGAATGTACCCACAGTTTCCCACTTCTCCCCACCACAAATCATTCTCATCCCAACACTTGAACGTCTTCAGCAGAGTCTTTTGTTCCCTGGGAGCAGATCCTGACCCCCACCTGGCTCCCCCCTCCTGTCAGGGAGTTGGAGGAGCCAGAAGGTCCCCCCTGAGCCTCCTTTCCTCCAGGCTGAGCCCCCCCCAGCTCCCTCAGCTGTTCCTGGTGCTCCAGCCCCTTCCCCAGCTCCGTTCCCTGCCCTGGGCACCTCCAGCCCCTCAAGGTCTCTCTTGTCATGAGGGGCCCAGAACTGGGCACAGCCCTGGAGGGGCCTCTGCAGTGCCAGCACAGGGGGACAGTCACTGCCCTGGTCCTGCTGCCACACCAGTGCTGGTACAAGGCAGGTGCCATTGGCCTTCTTGCCCACCTGGGAACACCTGGGATCATGTTCAGCCACTGTCACCGGCACCCCTAGGGCCTTTTCTGCTCCAGCCCCTCTGGCCCAAGTCTGTAAATATCTGCACTCAGCCTTGACCCTGATGTTCTAATTCCATGGCTGTGTCATTGGGACTGTTACCAACGTGTCATTGCAGGATAGGTTGTGATAGATAGTGGAAGACACAGAATACAATTTTTTTCAAGCACAACATCTACCCAGTTACTATCCAATAACTCCTAACAGGATGATGACAAAAAATACCTGCCCTGCTATTAGATTATTCTGAACTGATTATTAGGTTATTCTGAACTCACTTTCCTTTTCTTCCACATTTTGTTGAAAATTTATTTTCATGGTTCATTTTCCTTCCTTGAGTTCTCATAACAAGAACTATTCACTAACCTGGCTGCCTTCCCAAGGAGGGTGCCACAGCTCCCAGTCAGGAATAGGTACTTCCCAGTGCCTCCTCATCAGGCAAGTTGGGCTTTGTCAGAAATGGAGATGGCAAAAACTCAGGTTCCTTTTTCTCCCAGTCTCCTTCATGGTGTTTTGCACTCCTCCTCCTTTTTTTTTTTCCCCAGTCTTCCAGACAAGAGGCCACTCCAACACCCTTTTTAATTGTACAACTTTTAATTACCTGCTGCCATGGTAAGAAGCACCACAACAGAACTGAAGTATTGACAACCATTTTCACCAGTGCAAAAAATATTCAAGAATAAATCGGTTTCATCACCACTCAACATTATCCCGGATTTCTGGCATCAAGAGTGAAATTTAAACTGTTGGGAAGGCCTTATGTTTCAGATTTGTTTGGGGTTTGTGGAAGCTATGGAGGGCAACAGCTATGTGTCTTTATCCTGAAATAGGGTTTATTTTTTTTTGTGTCAGAAAAAATGATTCACCAGGCATGCCAGGGAGAGCATCAGGAAAGAAATTACTGTATCCCCCCAGGCCTCTCCATCCCTCGTGGAGATTCAAATTCTGAGAATGTGACTTAAAAAAACAAAACTGCATGAAGTGTCTGCATGAATGTGACTTAACAAAACAAAACTGCACGAAATGGGGAGCACTGGGAGCAAGTCATGAGAGACCTGTGTGGGTCAGTGTCCTCCTTCACACATAAGAGCTCTTTCTTCTCATGTTGATATAAAAACAGGTTTGAAGCCCCTCATCCCACAGCCTCACTGGTAGGACTCATCACAGTGTCTTGGAGGGACACAGTTGTCACATAGATGTGCTGTCATCTTCAAACCTCATGTCACGGTTACTAGTTTGTTTAACTTTTATGTCCCACTCACTTGCAGAGACAGGATGTGATGGAATCACAAGTCTTGTTCACATTTCCTGAGTTAGGACCAGCCTAGACTTAGCCGGGGCTGAATTTCATCCAATTCTGAATGAGGAATTTGCTACTTGTTTTCTTATTGACTCTGAGCTGGTCAAGACAAGCTTTACCTTGCACCCCACAGAGCTCCCAGCCTGGGAATACCCTTGAAAGATGCTTTTGCAACCCTTTCATTGCAAACTAATATCTAAATTATTACCATTAATAATAATTAGTATTTTCTGCTATAATTTTATCTGTTATACCTGGACTTTGAATTTGGTTCCTACCTGCTGTAAATTATCTCCCTATCTCCTGGAAGTACATACTTCTTCCAGAGTGGTGAAAAGCAGCTGTGATAAATCAGGGTGACTCTGTGTCAGCTCCAGAAACACAAATGAGACCTCAGAGTGAAGGATGGGCTTCCTCACCTCTGGAGGCTCTGACTGCAACTTGCTGCTCAACCATAAACCAGCATAAAACTAAAGCAAAGCAGGGCATGGGGGGGGGGTGTGATCCCAGGGTAGAAGGAAAAACTCCTGTACTTGCCTTACAAACCCTCCAGGTGAGAGGCTGAGAAGCAGGTCCAGCCCCACACTCACAGCACCAGGGCACAGCAGCATGGGTACAGTATGAGGCAAGAGCAACAACTCCCAAGAGCATATAGAGATCTTTTTGGTATCTGTAAAATGTCCAGAAGGATCCAGCAGAATTGATGAATTTCCCCTCTCTTGGTGTGCAGGGAAAAGCACGAGAGATGGAGCTATCACAGAATCCTAGAATCACAGACTGGTTTGAGTGGGAAGGAATCTTTAAGCTCATCTCATTCCAACCCCCTGCCATGGGCAGGGACACATTCCACTACATCAGGTTGCTCCAAGCCCCATCCATGCTGGCCTTGAACAATTCCAGAGATGGGGAGTCCACAACCCTCTGGGCAACCTGTGTTGGGGCTTCACGATCCTTAGTATAGTGAGCTGATTCCTAATACCTAATCTAAACGTGCTGTCTAATCACTCTTGGTTATTGCAGTGTGGCACTGTCTCCCTTGTGCCAGTCCTTGTCTCCCCTGTTCCAGCATTCCCAGCACCAGCCCTGTGTGTGGGTCCCCTCAGCTTTCCCGTCGGAGTGGGGCCAGGAAGCTGCGCCCTTCTGCCGACTTGGCTGATGGATAAAGGGGCAGGAAGCACCAGTGCTGTCCAGGAGAAACCCTTTGATTTTGACATCTCATAGTTTTTAAATGTGTTGTACTTCCAAGCAAGAATAAGCCTTCAGCTGGGATTGGTAGGATGGAGATTGTGGGGGTTTTTTCCCTCTTCTCCCTCTCTGATAATACACAGAATCTGTTGTGTACTTGAGAATGTTCTTAACAAATCTTCATTAAAAATTGAACACCCAGACAAATGGAAAGGCCATTGAGGACACAGGAAGGGGGAGAGAGGGACAGGGGGCTGAGCTCAGAAAAGCAGCCATGAGACGAGGGAACACACCTCTTCCAAAGATTTCCAGAGTTCTTTTTAGCCCCAGGGGGATTTGAAAATCTCAGCCTCAGTGGGTGGAATTTTTCCTCCACAGAGAGATGAGAAGCAAAACCCAGCTGTCCCCAACCATTATGGATCAGAAATATTTAAGGGGCACAGGCATCCTCTTTTCAGTCTCTGATAGGAGCTTGTAAAATGAGTTAGCTCAGAGCCCACAGAGGAAAATTAACCTCAGATGTCTCAGTTTCTGCTGCTGCAGTGTTCAGTAGGGACCAACCACAGGGACCTGGCAGTGCTGCCATTCCAGGCCATCCCCAGAGCCGTGGTGCTGGTGGGTGTGAGGCACCACTGGATGGCCCACAGCATCCTCTGGTCAGGGGCTGCAGGGCTGGGGCACTGAGACTCTCAGGGCAGCTAAAACCGTGGCTCATGAGGAAGAAACCCACCTGAGTATGATGAAATATTTTGCTACAGAAAAGAGAGGATTTGCTGTAAGTCATGCTGTGAGGACACGTCTCACTAGTGATTTATTCAGGCTTCAGCTGCCGTGACACTCTGGCTGCTGGTACCTGACTTCCTCTGTTACCAGTTCATGAAGCACAGACTGAGACTGAAAGGTTTTTGCATTACTAGACACAATGTTATTAAAGATTTATCAACAGCACCATGGCAGAATGCTTCTCCTTGTGACCACAGAGTATAGTGGCCCGTGCTCCAAAAATAGAAAGGGCAGCTCAGGATTCACCCAAAATGCACTTTTGTGCCAAAGCAGTGGCACTGAATTAATCAGAGCAGTGATGCTGCCTATCTGTCTCGTCTCCTGCCTCTGCTTTCTTTGTATTTGGCATTAATAATATCCCTATGAAGTGGGTGAGTTGAAGATAGAAAGAGAATTACCCTCTCCACCAAATGCTACAGTTTTGTAGCTTCATTGAGCTGTTGTTTCAATCACATCCAAACCTTAGTGATGCCCATGAAGCTCGGCACCAGTCCCTTCTCCTGGCACCTGGCACGAGGCCACTCCTGCAGGGCAGAGTGTCAGGGCACACCCCTCGGCACAGACACGAGCACAGCCGCTCAGTAACACAGCGGCTCCTCTCCCCAAAGGGCCACAAACCACTGGGGAGGGGAGAGACACTGATTCCCACTCATCAGGGAGAGACAGTCCAAGGAAAGGCACAGTGTGAAGAGGATCTCTCCTCCTATCAAGTTATCTCAGCTAGAGATCCTCCACTGACACCAATTACCCAGGTCCAAACAGCTTCCACTACCAAGGCTCTGGGGCTACTCCTGCCCCACAGTGTTGCTGCAAGGGATGTAATCCTGGCTCTGGGTCGGTGATGAGGAAAAGTTTCTTCCCAGAAAGGGTTGTCAAGCCCTGGAAAATCTGCCCAGGGCAGTCAAGTCACCATCCCTAGAAGTGTTCACATGAACATGAGGATGTAGCCCTTGAGGACACGGTTTAGTGGTGAACATGGTCGTGGTGAGTTGACAGGTGTACTTATTGATCTTAAAGGTCTTTTCCAACTCAACAATTCTATGATTCTACGATTCTCCTGCTACAGCAACAAGTTCCTTTAGTGGGATCCTCAATATGGCAAATAGAGGCACCTGATCGAGCAGATCCCTGACCAAAGTTCAGCCAAAAGAATAGGCCAGTAACAAATCTGTCTCCATCTTTTTTCTTACCTGAAGTTCCTCTTTGGGTGGTCAAAGCAGCCCTTAAATCAACCACGTGTCAAAGTCCATTTACACCAAGCTCGGGTGGCCTGCACACAAACCTTCACAGGCCCTGACTCAGGGGATTCCCAAAAAGACACAAAGATACCAAATCTTTGCACTAAGTCCTGTTTAACTCCAGATCACTAAACACATTAAGCAGAAAAACTGCAAAGACTTTTAAAAGTGGAGAAAACCATTACAAATCTTGCCATAAATACCCAGAAAAATTTAACGAAGAGAGAACAGAGCCCAGGAAGGGACAATTGGGCAATAGTGGCCAAGGGAGGGCAACTCTCTGGAAGGAAGCACAACACATTAACTACAAGAAAAACAGCAGCATTCTTTTCTCAGTAAAGATTTTATTTCAATCTAATTGCCAGCTTCACCCCCTTAAAAAAAGAAATCTATTCATTTCTGCAAGATTTTTGGAGAAATTATTACAAGGCACATAATCTGTGAAGTGCAGCAAAATGCTTCTTGGTAGCAACTTTGGTGGCACAGCTGAGGCATGGCATAACATGGAATAACATAGCATAACATGGAATAACTTGGCATAACATGGAATAACATGGCATAACATGGAACATCTGTGCACATGAAACAGCAGGGAAAAGCATCCACAATTGCATATTTTGACCAAATATAATTTCAATTTATTACGAGAAAAATAATGGCAAATGAAAGAAACAAAAGGAGTAACTTTGCCTCAGGAGCTTTGTGAAATCCAGCCAGCAGCAATAAAACAGTCCAGTGCATCCCAGAATGAATCATCACTTCATTCCCACTCCGGATCGCAGGCATATCATCCTTCACCAAGTCCTTTAAATACCAGTCTGGCTTTAAATGGAATTGTGCAAATTCATCGTAGGATCTGTCACTTTGTTTCCCAGCTCTCTGCACTCAGATGGCCTCGTCACTCTGCCTTAACCATTTCCACGGTTCAGGCAGGCAGTCTGGGGGTTATCCTTTTGGACACCTCTCGTCCTGGGATTGAGAGAGCCCCAACACCACCGCCAGGACAACCAAAGGCGGTGCGGCTTAACTTTAAATCAAAATGCCCGTTCATAAGAAAAAAAAACAGGGAAGGAAGCTTTTTTGCAAGAGATTAGGAGGCCTTGGGGCTGAAGAACCTGGAGCTCATGCCCCATTCCTTCTCCTTGGGATTTGTGCACAAGTTGCCCGGCAGCAAAGCAGGACAGTCCCTGGTGGGAAGCGGCTGCTGCAGAGCACGATCTGAGCTGCAGGAGCCAACAGCTCGATGACCTGCACACCCCACCCTCATCTCCTTCCCAAAGGTCAGATCCAGCCCTCCAGGCTCATCCCTGCCCAGCAGCCCTCTGGCTTCTTAGCCTGGAGCTAAAGGCACTGCAGGGATGAGCAAAATGTTGCACAAGGTGAGGGTACGTTGGAAATACAGCTGCTTTTCCTTACAATTCCTGCCTGCAGCACAAGAACCACAGCACTCACAAGGACAGCCTCCACCCTCTGCACATGGAACCACCTACAACCCAGCCAGGACAACCTCCCTGCACATAGTGTGAAGCACATTTATAAATAAATACAGCACAGTTTTAGCAGCAAAAGCCAAGTTATTCTTGTCTTGATTCTGCATTTAGGCAGCCTCATCCAAGACCTTGTTTGATTTATTCCCAGAAAGGACCTGACTCCCAGCCAGGTACACATGGGTTTCCTCCATAAGCTGAAGATGGACCTATTGCTGTGTGTGCTGCATAGATGTGCTTGCAGAGAAGCAAGCACCCAAAAGGTTATTTACCAACCTATGCATATGCCAGTCTTACAGCAGCTCCACTTTCACTTTTAAAACTAGCAACTGGCACTAATAAAAGCACAGATTGTTTTCTACCCTTTGTTGTTAGGCCCTTTAACACTGCAGTAAACTGAGATCCCTTTTTCCTCTCTCCTCCCAGCTCTAACCCTTGGTATAGCTCATCCTGGATCATTGTTTTCCCTGAGAGGCACCCTCATCTCCAGCAACCTCAGAAGGGAAGAAATACAGACCTAGCCTTTAGTGAACTTCCCTGTACCATATTGGGAAGAAATTCTTGGCTGGGAGGGCGGACAGGCCCTGGTGCAGGTTGCCCAGAGAAGCTGTGGCTGCCCCATCCCTGGGGCCAGGTTGGACGGGGCTTGGAGCCACCTGGGAGAGTGGAAAGTAGAGCAGATGGGGTTGGAACTACATAGTCTTTAAGGGTCCCTCCCAAGCAAAACCAGTCTATTACTCTATGATTTTATCTGGTTTTCATAGCAGGAAAGTCCCTCACTTTAAGGCACTAGGAGGACCCTGTCCTTCTGCACAGGGTTTGATTGACCTGAGAGGGCTTTTGGCCCTACCAGGCATCCTTCAACCACTCAGTACAGCAGATTCCTACCTCAGATTCACTGATAACTTCTGGAGGTCTCAGTAACAGCTCACAATAATTTGCAAGCTGTAATTCCAAAGGTCACATGGTGGATAAGCTAAAGAGAAAGAATTTGCCTGGCAGCCATAAGGCCTCAGCTTCTGCTTCAAAACGAGGTGTAACTGTAGTGATTATTTTGAAGAATGTTTTTCGTGCATAAAACAGAATACTGTTCCTCTAATGAAGTTTCAACATTGGCATCAAGGCAAAGATTGAAAACCCCTTTATCTTTCAGAGGTACTTTTTCTAGTCCCTTAAGACGGGGCTGCTAGAGGAGGCAAGCAGCAGTGGGGAAAGGAACATCTCATTTCAAACATTATAAATTAGACCTGCTTTGTTAGGGAAAAAACCCCACCTGTTGCCACCTTAAACTCAAGGCAAAAAAATCAGACTATAATTAAAGCCCTTCCCAAGACAGAAGGCAGCACAGCAGCAGAAGTTGTGTAACAGAGGCAGCAGAGCCTTGTAGTTACCCAATTCTGTAGGAAAGACAGTTTCCTCCTTAATAAGAGTCCCAACTGAGAGCAGATCAAGAGAGGCACGAGCTGGTAGCAGGGAGGCAGGGGCAAGGAATCCAATAACCTGCTCTGCTGGGTGTTATTTTGTTCCATGGCATTTGCCTCATTCCACGTTTGCAGCAATCAGGCTTTTCTGTGTTTACGGTATCCCTTGGCCCACTGCTGACCCTGGGGCACGTCTGCCTGCACGGGGACACGGGGGGGGGGGGGGCCGGGGGGGNGAGCCTGAGGGAAGGGCGGCAGCCTCGTCAAAATAGCGCAGGCAGCTGGGACTGGGAGGGGGCCACCGCCGCGGGAAGCCCAGAGCCAGAGGAAAGCCCAACCCAACGGCTGTGCTGCCCCACAGCTGCCTGCAGTGCTGGCCCTGCAGCCCCGCTGATGGCACCCGGCATCAGCTGCACTCCCAGCAGTGATGGCCACTTGAGACCTCACCTGTAGCTCCCCTGGTGTGGGGCTGACTCGGGTCCCAGCCGTGTTCTAACACCATTGGAAAAAACAGTCTCTCACAAGAGTGCAATCATGGTCTTCCAGGCCCCTTTCATCTCTCAAGGCATTTCCCACCAACACTCTTTGGGTCTTTTATTTAAAGATTTAGTCCTGTACCCAACTCCTCCTCTAGACTATAAACTTGCTGCTCTAGCAGGAGAATGCTGTATTGGAAGGAAATATATGAAGATTTGCTTTGGGGGAGATCATGGACCACCTTCCACTGTCCCAGGTTGCTCCAAGCCCCATCCCAACTGGCCTTAAACACCTCCAGGGATGGGGCAGCCACAACTTCTCTGGGCAAGCACTGCCAGGGCCTCCCCACCTTCACGGCGAATAGTTTCTTCCCAATACCCCATCTAACCCTGTCCTCCATCTGTTTAAAGCCATTGTCCCTTGTCCTGTCACTATCTACCCATATAAAAAGTCCCTGATGAGACACTTTAATAGCATGAATAAGGCTTAAGGCTAGAAAACAATTTTCAGTCTGTTTTGAGAAAATCAGTCCAAATGACTGAAAATTTCACATGGGATCGATCCTCCAGTGCCTGGTAACTTGTGCTGTAGCTGCAGTGTTTATTCATATGATACTTGATTTGATCTGGAAATTTCTTGACTGAATTCAGTTAGTGAATAAAGAGCCACAAAAGTGTCTTTCTCACCAGGCCTATGGAAAGTGTTCCCCAGCTCCTGGTGTTCTACAGCAGTAACTGAAGAACTCTGCACAGCCCTTGGGACTGAGCTGGGCAGGAGCAAACTGAGAAACCCTGAGCTGTTCCAATTGCAGCCCAACTCCTTGCCTTTCCCTCAGGAATTTTAGTCTTACAATGCTTTCTGCAAGTTTCTCAGGTTTCAGCTCAGAATTTAAACACATCATTACATGACATTGTGAACAACCTCAGGATCTTCAAGCGAGCATTTTTGACTATAAAAAAATCTCCATGTCATGGTAGTTCAGTCCCTGGATCTTGGATTAGGTCCATTTCTTAGGCATAAAGACTGCAAAGCACTTCAGTGGGAAAGAGAAAGCTAAATAAATCTGAAACATTTTCTTGTTGGTGCAAAGTGCTTCAAGTCAGTCATTTCAGTCCCTGGGACCCTCCACGAGCTGGGAACCACTCTGCACCAGCTCCAGGCATTCAAAACAGGGCCAGCAGCTGAGTGTGATCAGGAACAGTCTGGGATGAGGCACCGGCAGGAATCAGAAGACACAGTGAGTACAAGGCAGACACAAAGGGAACTGGCACCCATAAACTTTTCACACCCAAGCTCAGGCAGTGAGAATAAAGCATCTGGACAAAACAGACAGTTCTGAAATGGAGATCCATTTCTTAGTAAGGCTTTGAGTGCACGTGTTTGTTTGAAGTACTTTTCCTAAATTAATTATCACAAAAGACAGGCTAGCATTCTTCAAACAGTTGTGATCCTTCGTTCCAGTATAAAACACATATGCAAACATGGCTTCAGACCCATGCTCACTTAGGAGATTGTTTTAAAGCTTGTATTAAAAATACTTTTTTATCCAAATGATAAATACTTTAAAATAAGCATTTACAAAAATAAATGGTCCATTCCCAGAAGGAAGGACATTTATAGCTGAAATTCTGAATACATCTGGAGGCAAGGCAATTATTGACAAAGCTAGTTAATAAAATCTTTGGTATGAGTACAGGACATTAATATTTATGCACCGTTGGCTTCCCTTGGCTGGTTACTGTACAGACAGGCAGCTTTTCACTAATCTCTTGATATGTCTTCCAAATACAACATACAAATATTTCTAACATGTCTTCCTATGATAATAGGAGAAAAGCCCAAGATCCTCCTGGCTCTTCCTACGACTTTTGTATCTAAAACAGAATGAAGATGGGAGGAAAAAGAAAAAGTGAACACAGTTAGGTTTCATTCTAGCTGGGAAGCAGCACCTGTAAAAAATAAAAATCAATTGAAAATAACTCTAGAGGAAAGCCATTTCTTTCAATGTTGTGGAAATCAAATGCCAAGAGAGGAGAATCTGTTGGGATTCATTGCCATAAGATCAGACAGGAAGAGGAGACCAGCGGGTTAGGGAAGAGTCAGCTTTACACCTGAGCATGGCACTGGGTGGTGCAAACCTGGACCATCAGGTCTGGTGGCCCTGTTACACATCAGGCACTGAGATACCACAGGAGGACAGGAAAGAGCCTCAACAACTGGAATAAAGAACCTTAGAACAAAAGGCTTTGTTCAAATGAGTTCAGAATTTGAGCAAAAAATAAAGGCATAAAACTGACTTGAGGCACAAGGAGCTTCACAGGGAGAAAATATGCAATGTCAGCTGGCATAGAAACCAGGGGCAACAGGCTCTGCAGTCTGGTAGAGAAAGGCTGAACAAAATGTTAGGCTGGACCTTAAACCAGTTCAAACTAAGATAGACACTTCTAACACTATGGACAGTTAACTGGGATCAAAGGAAGTGATGGTTTCTCTGGGTTTTTTGAGGTCAGCCCCTGAATGATTTTCTGAAAATGGTTTTATTAAATGTGGGTGACTGAACCGGATGAAGTGAAGTCATGGCAGCTAAGGAAACACTCGTGTTAGGCATGAAGGTCTAAGTCTTAAACTCTGACACCATGGATAGTCCAGATTAGGGATTCTGATTTGGGAATGAAGCATAGAACCCAGACTCCCACATCACCTGAAAAGTCCTTGGACTGGTGCTACTGTAACCTACAACTCCATGAAAAAAATAGCAAAGAACAATGTTCAATTGTAACTGTTGTGCCTGGGGTATGAGGAGCAGAAGGCACAGAGTTTGGGTTCTGCTGTCCATCTACCACTGCACTTCCCACAGCAGCCTGTGGAGACCAGACTTTCTCTAGGCTTTTCTACAGAAAGTGACAGCTCTGGCTCAGCTCCTCTCAGCCCCTCCATCTCTCCCACTGCTGAGCCAAACTGATCCATGTGGACACATCTCTGCACTTTGTCCTTGGAGCTGCCAGGCTCTTCACTGCCATGCCAGGCAGGTGGAAGGTGCAACTGAAAAGGAGCAGGAGCTTTGCTCCACTGGCTGCTGCAGAGCAGGACTGTCAGGTGACAGGTAGAGCCAACGCCTAGAGCCAGCAGCAGGGGCAACAGCTGTAGCTGCTCGAGCTCAGCATCCTCCAGCCCTGGCACTGGCCAAGCTTCCTACCAGCTCCCAAGGGGTGTGGGAACCAGAGGGTTTGGGTCTACCTCATGCCTGCAGGGAATCAAGACCCATTGCTATAGCAACAGGAGCTCATGTGACTTACTGTCTTTAATAAGAGCCCCTATTTGTGGCATCTTCTGCAGGAAAACTGTCCATTATTTATACCTCAGCACGTCTGCAGCACAATTTGTATCCTGAGCTCATGAATGAATGATGATACCTTGACCTGCCCTGTTAAACCGTGTCAAATCAGGTGCTGTGCTGCTCTCTGTCTCGTGCCCAGGGAAGTTAGCCAAGAGAAAAATCCCCAGAGCAGCTCACCTGAGTTACAGCAATACCAGAACAGGGCAAGTCCTGCAGCCACGCTGAAACAGGCAAGGAAAAACACTGGGCCTGGAGCAAATGGGAAAGCAAAAATATATTAAAGGCAGTAGAAGTTTAACTGGGTTCATAAATCAATTGCTATTAATATGTATAATTAAGCAAATTCAAATGAAGCTAACACATTCACAATTCTGTATCTAATGTACCATGAAACACATTTACTAGACTGCAATTAATTTTTACTACAGTTGCTTTGGCACCATTCCCTGTTGCCCCCTTCTGATCCAGCTACACCTATGGAATTTAAGGGAAAGCTTCCTTGGACGTTTCCTCACTCTAAAATTTTGTGCAAACTCCCCTTTAAACACCACAACCAGCACTACCCAACGTGCTGGGCCCCCACCACAGACCATAGCCCCTGCCTGAGGGTAAGAGACCACAGCCGCTCAGAAGCACATTTGGAGGTGTTATTTTATTCCCCACAGATGTTCCACAAACCCCACTTCCATGACAAGAGTAGGTATTTTTGCTCCTGATTAGAATTCTCCTGAGGAGGGACTGAGATGAAAAGCCACACGTGCACCTAAAAGAAATCTCCTCTGGAAACTGCCTGCCTGCAATTACACACAGTTTAATGCTGATGGTCAGTACTGATGTTCAATAAAACCTTTCTAATTCATATTTAGCCACCAAAAAACTGCATAAACATCTGCTTCTTTATTAGCTAAAATCCTATTTGTATTTACTGCTTCACTAGGAATAGAAATACAATTAAACTACACTTGTTAACTTAAGGACAAGTGTACTGTAGAACTAACAAAGTCCTGGAGCTGACCACGTGGACAAGGACACTGGAGAAACAGCACAGGACCCAGGATCTGGTTGCTCCTTGGGATGTAACTTTCCAATGAGGGTGGCTGGAGGCTGGACAATCTCCAGCTCAGACAAAATAAAAAATAGTAAGTAAAATGTTATTTCATTTTCTTATTTCCAAGCACTTTTTCTGTTTCTCCTGTACTGTTGTGCTGCAGGCAGCAACAGTAATGTGAAAAATCTGAACAGCAATTTGGTTCAATATTCAAAGAAAAACTACCACAGGCAAAAGTACACATTGAATTAAACTGTGTAACAGCCCCTTGTTCCCTCAGGAAAATGGCAAAAAGGCATAATTCACAGAAGGTGTTTTGAATCTCTCATAATTGTATCCAAATTTCTACATAAAAGATTAATTAAACTTAAAAGATAAAATAGTTCATTATAAATTTGGAAAATTCTTCATCTTTCTCTCAGCTCTTCTTTTTCAAAATATCTTAGAGTGAATAAAATATTTGCCATCTGGCATTGAACAGAGGAAGGTGAAAATAAATATATTTTCCTTAGGAAAGCATGTTAATTAAGTTCATCCTTCCTTTCAGTCTTTGCTTTCAAATGATTTGTACTTAAATTGAGAGCTTAAAAAAACTGAAAAAAATTTAAAGTCATATAAAAGAAATATTGATGGCCCTATGCAAAGTGACAGCAGCAGCTGAATAGACCTTACTGTACAAGCCCTGAAGAAATCACAGGAAATGTTTAGCTGTAACAGTATAAGTAAAATACCACTGTTAATATTGATTAAGCTCTACAGTTTCTTCAATTTCCTGGCACTGGTTTCCTCAACAGCAGCTCAGTACATTTTCTTCCATTAATTTTACTTAACTTGTGACAGTAAAGGCATCATAAACCAAACTAGTTGTTACATGAAATGCAAATTACATCATAAAATAAATTGCATCATAATCTGTAAAGCCATTCCATCCAGTGACACCGTACAATTTATTTACCCCTGTCATTTAGCATATATTGCTCCTTGTCAGAGTCTATCTCTGTGGGATCTGAGGTTTCTAGAAATGAAAGCAACAGAAGTTAGTACTCAGCTCAAGCAAACAAACAAACATAATCAGCACATGCAAAATGGTGCAAAACCAACATATTTCAGAAAAATACCCAAAGTATTAACCCCTCCCAAGGTAAATCATCACTAGAGTTAAAGCTGGTGATATGTTGATCAAAAGACACAGGCATAAAGTCATCTGAATGCAACTACAAATAGCTGCAGCCCCATCTCTGATCTGCTTAAGTACTGACCACATAAATATAACATTACATTTGTTTCCCAAGTGAGGAAAGCAGGAGCTAATCCTTCCATAATGCCAGCAATCTTCACGGTAATAAATACAAACTATTTGCTAATAGATGCACTAATCTGAAAACATCTCTAGAATTTAATGTATCATTCTTTGTTCTTGAGCAAATCTCTGGGCACTGACGTATTCAGCAGATAAAGCACTTGGAAAAAGCTTCTTGGTGCAGATTATTTACCTAAATTCAGGTCTCAGCTAAAGACCTGCCCAGCTTCTTTGAAAATCTGTAGGTTCTATGTGCTAAGATTTGGCACAGGTAATTTTTGCCTCTATCTTTCAGCAAATTCTAGTAGAAAAGGAGGTTGGCCTTAAGACAAAGTGTTCAGTAGTTTCTGCTCTGGGCAGACAAACCCTTTCAGAGCTGCCTTAGCCACACAACGTGAAGATAACACTGTCTGTAGAAGAGGTATGCACGCAGCTATCACCAGACATGGCAGAGGAGTGACTTTCCTTAACACAGCAACCTGTAAAGCAACTTTTTCAACCTCTTTGTGGTCATAGAATCACAGAATCATAAAGGTTGGAAAAGACCTCTAAGATCACCAAATCCAACCATCAAAGGGTTATGAGAGATGAAGGGAAAGGGAAAGGGAAAGGTCCAAATCTGGCTGTCAGTAGGGAAGAATTTGAGACGATGGTTTCAATTGATCACCTTCTTCTCTGTGACATCTGGAGCTTGGTGAGGAGCCTTAGAAAACTGCCCTGTACACTCAGGCAGCAAGAGCACCTGGTGTCAGGAGAACATCCATCTCCCCTGCTGAAGATGTCCCTCTTCGTCTGGGGACAGGGCAGTGGAGCAGGACAGAAACCCTTGCAGCACTTTGCTGTGAAGACTGACAGTCCCTGAAGCAGGAAAAATTGCTGCCAAGCCTCCACAGGGCACTCGGTGTCACTGCCTCACCCAACCTTCCTGTCTGAGAGGCTGATGTTCTCCCAGGAATCCCAGCTGGGAAATCCTCACACTGCACAGGAGGCCACAGCTAAATCTCTGCACTTCTCTCTGAGTATCACTGTCTGGAGCTGAACTGAGCCTTTATCCTTCTAGAAATAAAAACATTTTCTGAGTCACTTGGAAGCTCGTGTTTGCCTTCCACAGCTCTGAGACTGCTCCAGTCATGTGCCTTACCTCCCCTCTAGTGGGAATGCTCAGAAATTACCAGACATTTCACTGGCCATTTACATTTCAGGCAAAGAAATCTTGATCTAGCACAAATTTTAAAACACTTTTAAAAATGAAAAATAAATATTTGAAAGGATTTCCTCTGTTGAAAACACTTGCCATATTTACAGCTGCAGAACAATTACAGAACTGCCTCCTGGCCATGGTTTATCCCTGTCCTCATCAATAATTTCTCCAGGTGTTTGTAATGCTGCTTGTTTCAGCTCAATCTGCATTTGGAACAAAGTCCCAATGTTAGGGATTATCTTTTTTCTTCACATTTGCAAATTCTAGTGGAAATTCTGTAAATGCCCTGTCAAATTTAGCACAAATTTAACGAGTACTGCTAAGAGTATTACAGGCTGATGGATAGGTTTGGGATGGAAGGGACCTTAAAGACCATCCAGTCCCACCCTCCTGCCATTGCCAGGAACACCTTCCACCATCCCAGGTTGCTCAGGACCTCATCCACCTTGTCTCGGAACACTTCCAGAGGAGTACATCCAGGAGTAACATTCTTGTCACATAAAAACTGTGCATGTTGCAGTCTGAAGGATACTGCCTTTAATATTCAAAATATTAAAGGTCACTTAAAGATCACTTAAGTGAGAAGTTACATTTCATGTTGAAAAAAGAGATTTTCCTGAAGAATAGAAGTGTTTACATTTTTAGCTTAAAAAGCTGCACAAATGTTTCTTGACCATTCAATCCCAAATGCAGACACTTGTTTTAATTATAGGACTCATAAGAAGCAACAAGCATATTAATACAGCCCTTCTTCCTCAGGTCAGTAGAAGGAAACTGCAGAATCTCAGCACATTGTACTATTTTAACTCAGTTATTTAAATTATTCTCATCCTTCTGTGGATGGTAACATGTAAGTGTGTACCAAGACACAGATAATTTAATGGCTTTTGATGTTTTTGAAGTCCCTTTGCATAATGCAGCAGCAGCAAAACAGGGGTTTTTTTGCCCCACAAGCAGCTGTATGTTTAACATGAAGCACTTCTAGCACAGGTACTTGTTAGGCACAGCCTGAACATGAGAAGCCCTAACCCTGCCATGAGGCCACCTGGGGAAAACTCTGACTCACCACATAAATCAGGTGCAAGGACAAGCAAGTTTCTGCTCTAGCTGAAAGTGGAAACATCCCACAGACCCTATCCAAGTCTCCTTGAAAAGATACATTTTCAGAAAAGGCTGGTAGAAGGTGCTATTGAACATTAACAAAGGTTAATCTCTTAAATATCAAAACAGTCTTGAAAATTTATCCTCACTGACTACATTAAGACTTCTCAAACTGCTCTTAATTCATAAAGGCTGCTTGCTGACTTTCTAGTCAGCCTGGAAGAAAAAAACCTGTTGCTCTTGAGCTCTACCCAAGTAAAAACAATATATCCAAGACTATTTAAGAGCCTGTTCCCCAAAGAGCAATGACTTCTGCAAGGTATCAGATCAAAGTGCTGCCTTAAAGCTGCTGTGAGGCTCAGACAGTTGGGATTGGTGCTCATCTGAGATTCTGAGGAGGGATAAGCCCAGAATTCCCCAGGTCAAAAGGGTTCAGGAATGGATGTGGGGTAATTCTGCAGCCTTCCTGTGCAGGTCTTCCATCAGTGTGTGTTTTGCTGGGTAGATACAAATCCCTACCTTCAAAATGAAAGGTGAAACAAAAGTAATTACAATTTCACATGACATTTTCACTGCAGAAATGAAAGACATCAACATACAGATTTTTGGAAAAATGCTTTGAATTTCACTGGAGTTTGTCTCATGTCTGTAATCTCTCCTGGCACCTCACTGTGGAGTTTCTCACAAGTAGAAATCAACTGACTGGAAAAGCATGAGTGCTGGTAGATACTTTATAAGGGTTTTTTAAACTGCAATCCTTTTGCAACTTTCTTAACATAGATATGGGAGGTTTCCCTTAAGCTTCTCAAATCATTTCAGTATGTGGGATGCCTATTTCCCATCCACTTGGAAGTGTTCTTTTCTGAGTTTCTTTGGGAGGGAAATGAAAAACCAAAGACCAACACACGGCAGCACATTATCCCACATTGGCCAGTCAGGCTTGAAACTCCTCCTTAAAGAAATGAGCTCCTTTGAGTACAGACTCAAATCTGTTTGAGCCTCAGTCCTTCTGAAGTGTATTTGGGGGACAGTTTTATGGACATCAGTCAGGGCTGTCAGCTGCTCTAAACAAGCCCTAAGTGATTTTAGTACCACAGGCCATCAGTGTAAGGGCCTATGAATGTGCCCTTTGTGTTAAACTAGACACAATGGGGAAAATCAGGGGTTCATGGAAAGCCAAGCAGACATTTGATCTTAACAATGTGGAGGTTTGTAATTTTCTTCTGTGCTACAAGTGAGAATAAACACAGAGGAAATAACTAAGCCATTATGAAGCAATGGCTATGAAAGAGAAGCTGTAATTCATAAGAGTTATATCACTGACATGTTGTATTTAAACTTTTAAAGACATCTTCCATATTTCAAAACAATCAAAGAGTTCTGCCTGCACTTACAAATAACAAGAAGTCAAATCCCCTTATGGCTTTTGGAAAACTCCAATCAGAAGGAATTAAGGAACACCCCAATACTTATTTAAATAACCCATTTATTTATATTATTTATAACCTGTTTAGGTTGTTTAAATAACTTAAATCTCATCTGAAATGAGGTTTTGAATTGCACTGACGAGGAAATCCACAACTCAATCAACTTACAAATCAACTTACTCAATATTTTCCTGCTTGGCAGGTCATTAAACAACTGCTCAGCATTGATCTGCAGAGCCCTGTAAAACTCCTGACAGTGTCTGTCTCCTTTCTTTTGAAGGTGCTTTAACAGATCTGAGAGTCTGGTATGGAGTGATGCCTTTGGATTCCTGAACTGTAAGAGAAAAGCACTCATCAGAAGGGAGATTACAAAAGATGGAGATCAATTTTACATCACCTTACAGTACTCCAGAGAGCAAAGATAGGGAGTTTCTTTGATATTTGCTAAAAGAATGGGCCAAAAAATTATGTGGAACCTAAAAAGGACATGCATGCACTGCACAGCACTGAGCTCCAGCTGGCCAGCACTTCCTGATGGAGAGGATATTGCCTCTGCCTCCCCTCATGCTTTTTTCTGTCCTGATCAAGTGAAAGCCACATTTGATGTCTTCCCTACATCCAAGCTAACACTGTACTTGCTATTCTGCAATTTGATTCTGATAGAAAATATCAGAATATTGATAGCTTTTTAATAGAAAATATCATCAAATCTCTTTATAATAAAGTTTGATGGTTTTAAGTTTGCTCTTAGTTATCTAGTAATGTCCCCCAAAAAGGCACTTTATAGTGCTTATCCTAGTCCCAATATTGGAGTGTTCATCATCCCAAGATCACATATTTCATTGTTTTTCATTGTTTCCAGCACAATTAACCACTGTGTTACCAGTTCAACAGGCACAAATTCTCATTACTTAGGTGGCATGTCAAGCAGCTTAGAGGAGAAAACTTTTTTTCTGTAGTGCTAAATGTATGAATATTACGAGACCTTACAAAGCTAAGGAAAGCTCCTCCCTAGCCTTACACAGCAGACTGATTTTAGCTTATTTGGAAAATGTCCACAGCCATTCTCAGCAATTCCTGCTCAAGGGGGACAGGAATGCCATAGCCCTTACACAACACTCCTGATTCTGACAAAATTCCCACAGGGTCTACCAGATACAGCTGAGATTATAAGCTTCCTAAACACTCAGTAGAGTTAACAGAAACTTCCCTGGTCCCATGTAAAAGCAGTTCACTCCTGTCTAAGTGCAGAACTCACAAATCACCTTTCATAGATTCTTTATGTATTTACTTTGAAGTTCTTGAGGGAATGAGATGATCTTGTCTTGTATATGTCACACTGAGTGGTCCAGTTGGTGACGTAGCTCTGCTCTACACCAAAAACCACTAACTGTCCCCAGGGACAATTTGATTATGGCAGAATTGGACCTATTTTTCCTGATGCTAAAATACTGGTATGCCCAAAACCTGTCTTGTGCAGATATGAAGACAGCAGAGGGCAAGTACAAACTGTTTTAAGTAGGATCAAACAAGTTTTTAACTGACTTTTATTTTGTCTCCGCACAAGCTTAGAAGCTCTTTCTCCCTAAAACCAGCTTCCTGTCTTTCAAAGCTTCATGCCAGGGAGGGTAGCCTTCCTCCATACATGGCAGCACCACTGGAAGATGTTACTAACTCCAAACACTTCCCACAGCTCTCACACTTACTGGTGGGACTAAGGTTCCGTCTTCTCTACCAATACTGAGAGTTACTGATTGGTCACTAAAACTGATTAAGCTAATATAGATGATTTTGTGGACAGAGCTGGATGCAGCATAGGGCACCTGAGGTGACACTCCACACTGCCTCATGTGAGGATGGAGGCACTCAGGCATTTGGTGACAGGAGGGGTGCACTCCTGCCCACGGCTGTGAGGCTGCCTGCTGCTGGCCACAGCAGGGACTGGGGCATTCAGCTGCTGCTGAAGAGAGTGTCCTCTCTCATAACCACTTGGCACAGGGAATGTGCCAGCCCTGTGACTGCTTCTCTCACATGAGATCTCAGATACAACTGGTCAGCAAGTAGGAGGTGAGGAAGACTGGCTGCATGTGGCACAAGAGTCATGTCAGGAAGGGGCAGCTGGGCTAGCGACCTGCCAAAACAATGCAACAGTAAAACTCATCAAATTACCTTTTCTGCTTCTTCATTGGTAAGAATCTGAGGGTAGACTCTGTTAAGCTGAAGAATGATTTTATCCACCACTTGCTCATTCAGTCGGCTCGTGCTCGTGAGGAAATACATGTCATGCTGCAGGCGATGACAAAACGACTGATCTAGGGACAAAACAACACACACGACAAACCACAGCACTTAATTAACAAGCCATTTTTAAGTTCTGTAAATTTCATTTTCCTAACAGTGACTAAATAGCTAAAATAAAATTACCACCACCACCTAATTTTAGAAAGCTTAACTATCTATTAGGGAAACACAACACAGCCACGTGCTTTCAAAGACCCATCCACTTGAAATGGTCACTCTGCTGCCTCTCTCTTTCCAAAGGGAGAAGGTTCTAAATCATTGAGAAGTCAAGCACTGATAGATATTTAATCAAATACAGCTCTAAAGTTAATAAGTCACTGAAGATAACTTTTCCATCATTTATGAAGTCAGATTATGGCATTTAAAACTAACATGTATTATAACAGCATCTTTTCCAAGGAGCCAATTTTTAGTGAAGAATTTCACACAGGAGTGGGGAGAAAGGCCACTCAAAAAGCAGTACAGTTTACCAGGGAAGTACACCCAAATAGACATAACAAATAAAACTCATCTTTTTTTGTTCATCCAAACCTCTGCAAATACTTGAATTCAGACTTGCTGTTGGTTTAGGCATCATTTCCAATTTGTCAGCAATGGATTTTGCAGGAGCACAGCTTTCCCTATAGCTGCTTGTCTGTAATCCCTAGATCAAGATACAGGCACAAACTGGTTCCACAGGTTACTGTGCCTTTATCAGATTTAGAAAGAGAACATCCATGACCATGCCTGAAATGTCAGTACAACTGAGCAGGACAGAAAACAAACACAAAACTCTGCCACGATGTGGCCACTGCACCTACACACAGCCCTTGCACTTCCCAGAGTGGCATTGGCTTGGGTATTACATTGTCCTTTTCCTGTACCCGTGTAGCACTGACAGCGATTACAGGAAAGGGTTCAGGACAAGCCCCCAGAGATGCCAGTGCCACTCCTATCCAAACAAGAACACACTGCCACTGTTGCAGCACAGAGTTGCAATTCTACAGCACCACAGGACTTCAGTTACATTCTTACTTCTTGTAGAAACACCATTTTATTTCCATGTGTTTTTAATGCCTCACTTTTACACAGCTTTCTCCGGGACAGCTGCAGTGTGCTCTCACAAACACACCGCCCCGACACACTTGCTGTGCAACTCCCTCCTGTTGCAACAACTTCCAGGCTCTGACTTAGGGCTGAGATCAAACTTCTCTTCAAATCAATTAATTGGCACACACAAAGGACTGATGTAAGGGCCAGGAGTTTGTGAAGGTGTGTTTGTTCATGCAAATACTACTTGGGGAATGAAGCTCCCTGAAGCTTCCTCCCTCTCTTCTGCCTCAGCCACGTGATTTCCAGTGATTCTCAGTGTCACCAAAAACCCCGTACCTTCTGCACTTACACAAAACATGCATTAAACCAGGACCTTACAGCACAGCAATTAAACTTCACATAACACTGTGCCAACCAATGAACCCTCCTAGCAAGGGCTAAAAGTACAACAAGGATCTGCAGAATGAGCACACAAAGTGGAACTAAAGCAGGCTCAGAGTGCCATCTCCTGATGCCCCGTCGTCACCCTTCCCACATGGGCAGCATGCAGATGTCTATGAGCAGAATTACACACACAGGATTAACAAGGTTGGAAAAGACCACAGAGATCATCAAGTCCAACCTTTTACCTAACTTAACAACCTATCCAACATCAATCCATCATCTAAACTATCTAAACCATCTAAACCATGCCCCTAAGTTCATCATCCAACCTAGCCATAAACACATCCAGGGACGGTGACTCCACCACTTCCCTGGGCAGCCCATTCCAGTGGGGGATCACTCTCTCTGTGGAAAAGTTCCTCCTGATATCCAACCTAAACCTCCCCTGACTCAGCCTAAGACTGTGTCCTCTCGTCCTGTCCCTGGGAGCCTGAGAGAAGAGACCGACCCCCGCCTGACTACAGCCTCCTTTCAGGGAGTTACAGACAGCAATAAGGTCACCCCTGAGCCTCCTCTTCTCCAGGCTGAACAACCCCAGTGAAGCTTACTGGGACCAACTGAAGACTCCACTTAAGCCAAGAGCATTTTCTGAGCAGTCACAAGCATTCTCTGTCCTCATGGCAGTTCTCATTTACACACACTCATTAAACCACCACCGTTCATGATGGTTTATGGGGTTTAATGAGGGCTTTTGCTGCCACCTGAAAACCACACCCTGCTGCACCAAATTACAGGGCAAAGGCCTCTCCAAGATCTCAGGGACAGCTATGTTTTCTTATGATCTGGGCCAAAAGGCAGGAGCAGAGAACAAGACCACGCTCTTGGCCTCTGTGGCTACTAGTAAAGTGTTCCTGCCAAGGACAGGTCTAATGCCTGGTTAGGCACCTGCAATGTGCTCCTCCCATCCTACAGGATGCTCTGTTTTTAAGAGCACCCATGAAACAGGCGACTTCCTGCCCATTCCTACAGACATTTCCCCTGCCTGCACCTGCACCTCCTCCAGTATTTGGGAGGAGGGGCAAGGTTTAACATTCCCTGAAGAGCAGACATCAAGCTCAACACTAGCTCAATAAAAGCAGAGCAAAACTATCTCAGCCTTCCAATATCTCACCTCTCTCGTTTGTCTCTTCTCTAATTGTGAGAAATCTCCGCCCAAATACAAGGAACTGCCTTCAGACCACAGAAGTGAAGCTTTCCACACTGACACCACCAGAATTGTGCCCCACCCACTCGATTTACAGAAAACTAACAAAAAAAGCCCCACCAATCCTAGGAGCTGCAGCATGGCACCCTGCCTCGGAGAGATAAGGATATCTGGGACAGCACACGTGTGCATTTGAAGGCTCCTGGGCCCAGCTTGCCCCAGGAGCTCTGGCAGCTCTGCCATGGCACAGACTTGCTCCCATGCATTGCCACTCGTGTCCCAGCTATGGGTGGGGTGTACATACATGGCTGTGCTATGAGGTTTGATAATCACAGCTCACAGGCAGCAGCTTTTTAATTGTGAATATACCCATTATGTAGATTTTTAAGTAACAGGAAGCCCAAACCAGGTAACTTCACAACTGCAGCAAAGCTACTGATGTGCTGTTAGCTCTTAAGAATTTAGAGACGGGTTGTTTGGGATATTTTGCATAACCAGCTTTTACTTCACTGCCTGGAAGAGACAACAGTTACTGCAAGGACTATGTGAAATCTTTGTGCTAAGGAGACTGTTCTTAAGCAGGAATCACTCCAGCATTAAAGGGACAGTCATGCTGTCAGCCAGTACTTGCCTAGAAAGTTCAGGGCAGCGAAACTGGGAGATCAGGTCAACTTACCAGTTTAGAGCAGAGATGTGCCACTGCCAGACATTTTACTGTCCTCAGATTGCACAAGGACTGAATCTAACTCCAAATTTGAAGTTTCCCATACTACAGTTACACCTTCTCCTCTGCCAGAACACCAATATAATCAGACTATGGAGCCAAGAGCAGGTTTGCTTCAGGGGCAGGTGCTGTGGAGAAGCTGGAGGGCTGGCAGTGAGCTCAGCCCTCTTGAAGACTAAATACAGCTGAGATTGGATATCACAACACTAAACCTGACCTGCTTAAAAAAAATGGGTATTTTCTTTACTCAGAGGAAATGTAAACTTGTCAAAGAGGCAAACAGGAAACTCAGGACAGTTGAGAAAAAAACAGGACTAATAGTTTCACTTTATTGATTTGTAATTAATAAAAGCCCATGACATACCATACACAACCACTTATTTCTGTTACCCAAAGTGTGAGCAGCCTCTGCCATGCAGCACAGGCACCCTGCACAGGACCACACAGGGAAGGAAAAGAAAGAGCTATCAGAGAGAAATTGAGACATCAAAGAAAAGCAGCCAGCAGCTCCTCAAATAGAAGACAAAATAGATTATAAAATAGTTATAAAATATATTAAATGTATAACTTATAATTTACAAAATAATGATAAACTATCATCACTAGAAGCGTGATGATAAATGCACAAGCAACACATGACAGTAACAAAGCAACACACTCACCATTTTCCACCTGCAGGTACAAGCCACCCCCCTGAAACCCTTCATAAAATGGAGGATCCTTTCTTCCAAATGGGCAATTGGGTTTTTGACAGCAGCTGGAGAATGACCCAGCCACTACACTGAGTGCTGGCATTGTAAGGCTGCTGAAATATATTCTGCTCTTGAAAGTAACAAGGCTCCTGACTGTAAAGTCAGACAGTCTGCTCCAGCACCTGAGGGGAAAAAGGCAGAGGGAACAGGGACATCCTTGCTACAGGTTTAACACCAGAGGGTTCACAGGGAGTTTGTCAGAGACAATTCCTAACCTGGGCATGGGCACAGCAGGCCCTGGCAGCAGCCAGGAGGATGTTGGACAAGCCTTTGCACTCCTGTTCCACATGGCTCTGGTGAGGTGTTTTGTCCCCAGAAGCGGTCACTAGCCACTGGCACAACACAAAAAGGAACTTCCAGGTGATAATCGACTTTTACAAAAGGGTTTTAAGTTTTGGTTCTGCTTAGCTATTCTTACCATAAAAGACCCCATGTTGCTTTCTGTACAAGGAAGATCAAATGAGATTTTGTCTCTTGCAGGAGCATCTCCACCATCTACTTCCACTGACCTTCTGGATAAAGCCACGTGGCCCTAGGGACCTGCCACCTCACATTTACCACAGTACAGGAATAAATCCAGTTGCATTTCAAATCCATGGGCTGAGATCAGCCCCTCCTTGCTACACTGCAACATGTAACCACTCTCCTTCCAGGCCTGGGAGCATAAAAGCTGCCAAGTGCCTTTTTTATCAGGCAGGTGCACATTCCCAATTAGGAACTCCACCAATATTTACATAAGGACTCTTGATACTGTCTCTGACACCACTGTATCTTTATTATGGTTTCATCTTTGGTTCGCTTTCCCCTTAAAAGCCTCCTTCAGTTTACCAAGCAAACAGGATCATCAAGCAGATAAATTTAAACACAAGAGAAACAAAACCCCTCATGTCTCTTACATTCTCCATAACAACACACAGAACCTGCAGTTCCATAAACCTCCACGGTGTCTGTTGTGCATGAGCTGCCACTCCCTGTAAAACTCCTGCATGTTTTTTGTAAACTTAAACAGGAAAGCTGACAAACAAAACCTCCAAGGTTTGGATCTGATGATCAAACCCTTTGTATGTGTCCATGCAAACTCCTTGCTGAAGCATCTGAGGAAGGAATCGAAAAAATCGCTCCCAATAAAAAGTTCGTTTAACACTAATTTAGTTTCGGCTTGTCCCTCTCAAAGAACCCGAGAAAGGGATGCTGAGGATTGAAGAAGGAAACTGGCTGCAGAGAAATGGTCTCAGATGCCACTGCCTACCAAATGCACCCCTGAAGAACAGCAACTGCTCTGGGCTGGAAGGGTGACACGGAGGTGAAAGACAAGATGCCACCCTCCTCAGCCACACTCACCCACTGCCACATGCTACTGGCAAGTTACCAGAAGTCAAGAGTCTCTCACAGTAAGTCAGAGAATCACAGAATCACTTCGGTTGGAAAACAACCTTAAGGCTATTGAGTCCAACCATCAACCCAGCACCATGGTCATCACTGAACCTGGTGTGCCACATCCACACTTCTTCTGAACTCTTCTGGAGATAGTGACTCCACCACTAACCTGGGCAGTCTGTGCCAGGGCTTGACAATCCTTTCAGGGGAGAAATTTTCCCTAATATCCAACCTAAACCTCCCCCGGTGCAACTCGAGGCCGTTTCCTCTCATCCTGTCGCCTGTTGCTCGGGAGACCGACCCCCTCCTGGCTACACTCTCCTGTCAAGCACTTGTAGACTTCAGTAACTCGTTTCTACCTGAAATTTCTTTTAAAAATAGAAGAAGCAGTCACACAGCGAGCAAAATACTAAAACGCGCTTGGTACCTGAGTGTGACATCAGGTTACAGAGTCCCAGTGCTCCACGCTCCGCACCACAGCTGAAGCCACCGGGCCCCCGAGTACCCAGGGCCGCCCGTGCCCTCCGGAGCAGAGGCACAGCGGGACGGGGGCTGGGGGGAAAGAGCAGCTTTCCTGCCACACAACATGCCGGCACGGGGAGACCGGCACCGCCTGCCTACGCCCGCGAGCACCGGGATGGGGCCCGGCCCAGCCCGGCCCGGCCCACCCCGCGCTGCCGCAGCGGCGCCGCCTCGAGCCCGGGCCCAGCCGTGGCTCCNNNGGAGCGGGAGCGGGGCAGCGGGGCCGGCCCCGGGCCCGGCCCGGGCTCCCATCGCCGCCGCAGCCCCGGGCGGTGCCGGCACAACACACGTTTAAAAGTAGCTGCAGCCGGCAGGGCGCAAGTCCAAGGAGCAGGGACTTCTCTCATAGAAGAGGTTACAGTGAAGCATCTGATTAATTGGGATATATTAACTTCATGAGGGAAGAAGTACAAGCAAATCTGTGGATTTAAAAAACTCCCATTTGCACTGAATTTCATCAGCACTTTCTTACCCAGTGAGGTATGGAGGGCACTATGTCTTGCTGCAGAAACTGAAGGTGAACCTCAGTTTTGAAAATTGTGAAGAAAGCAATATTTATTATTGCAGGGGGGTTTTCACTGCAAAATCTGTGGGGTTTTTATTTTATAGAAAAGCTAGGTTTCTACTATGGCAAAGACACAGACTTATTTCTAATTATGACTGCGTTGAAACCATGAAGAAAACGTTTAAGAAACAGAAATCCTCCAGAGGGATTAAAATCATAGTAGAAAAAGCTGCCTCCAGTATGATACATAAAATACTTCAAGCACACAGCTGCCCTTGCACAAACACCTTTTATTTCAAGTTGGTTTAAGCAGCAAGGATGTCCTTAACCAGGAAACAGCTGTTGTGCGCACGGCACTGGTCCACGTGATCCTGAAAGTTTTGCCCATGTTTGCCTCTGTGCCATAGAATCATGGAATCATAGAATGGTTTTGATGGGAAAGGTCCTTGAAGACCATTTCATTCCATCTCCTGCCACGGCAGGGACACCTCCCACTATCCCAGGTGGCTCCAACCTGGCCTTGGACACTTCCAGGGATGGGGCAGCCACAGCTTCTCTGGGCACCCTGTGCCAGGGCCGCACAACCCCCACAATAAAGATTTTCTTTCACATATCTAACTTAAATTTCCACTCTTTCAGTCTGAACCCATCTTAATTCAAGTGTGTGGAAAAGCTGTGTCAATACACCTGGACTGGTGGACAATAAATCGTATGGATCTGTGCTTTTTTTGAACCCTGTGAGGTAGGCATGAGTTGCCAGAAGAAATTAGTGAGGGCTTGACTTCGTGCTTGGATCAGGAATCAAAGAATCACAGAATGTTCTGTGTTGGAAGGGACCCACAAGGACCATTGAGTCCAGCTCCTGGCCTCGCACAGGACATGCTGTACACCCCCTCACGAGAGACAGCTGCAGCTGGCCTGGCAGTTATTAAACAACAACAACAAAAAAAGGAAACAGAGAATTTGCTGGCAGTTTGCAAATGCTGCCACTTTGTGGTGTCATGGGGTGAGGATTACACGCAGCACAGGCCCAGCAGCATGGCCTGGGGTGTACCTGGGCAAGTCTTGGGGCAGCATTTCAGCTGGCAGGTTTATCCACACAGCCTGATAACTCTCTTTGCTTTCAGAGTCTGGTTTTCCCTGCCAGGGTGCAATTGCTGGTGGCACAGCTGTCCCAAGGCAGTGTTGTCCCACACTGTCCCACAGCTCTGAGGAGTTGCTCATGGAGACCATCTCAGTAACCACACACTGTGATGTACCTCCACTAGCACACGAGAGACCCACAGCCCCACGTTTGCTCTTTAACATGTTCATCTATAACCTCTTCACAAAAAATGAAAGCCAAAAGTGTAAGAATATGGGGAAAAAGAACCCCACTGAAATATTTTTACTATTGCCAAATGCTATAACATTCATGGTGAGAAGATTGATAAAGTATAAATATCCTGAGTTTATTCCATTTACCCTCAGGAATCCATATCTTCTTAACAGCATGAAAATAGATTTTTAAATTATTATGGAAACCTTGATCATGTATCAGAGTGATTTTGTTGATGTATTCTAGTAAAGAAACAGGCACCTTGTGGAAAATTTTATAAAATTGTCATTTTATAACTCCTTTCATCATATATTTTTAGGACTTTTGGATGGGGCCCTGAGCTACCTGGTGTAGTGAAAGGTGTCTGTGCCCATGGCAGGATTTTGGAACGAGATGATCTTTAAGGTGCCTTCCAACTCAAACCATTCTGTGATTCTATTTCATATCTATACTAAAATATTACAGCAAAAAGTGTTGCCTAGTACTAAGAAGCAGTGGCAGAAAGGTATGGTGAGGATTTGGTTTTTTGACCATTTTATACCTTTGTACTCTGCTATAAAGTTTCTCTGGAAACTTTTAGAAAAAAAGCTTTTGCTCCTCTTGATGCGACACAGACTGAAATTTCTGATATAAATTTAAAATGTTTTTCAGCACACAGTGATTCCAAGCACAGTGAATGAAATGGAAGTGAAAATCAATCCCTCAGCATTGCTCTGATGTGCAGTGCCACACTGCCTGGAGATATTTTTGTCCTACAGACTCAGATAATGATACAAGAAGCAGAGGTTAAACATATCTCCTCCTCATGCCTGTGGCACGCAAGACTTCTGCAGCAGGATGGCTGGTAAGTCTGCCTTGGAAAGACAGCTCCTTGTGGAGCCAGGGCAGAGGGAGCAGCCGTGGGAGGCACAGCCCGGCTCGGAGCTGCGCACCGAATCTCTTGCCATGGGCTGAGCCGTGCCATTCAAAGAGCACAGCCGGGCACGGGAGCCCCAGCTCGGGCACAGCCACGGGCTGCACACAACCAGCCGCCTCAGCCCTCCCACTCTGGCAGCAGAGGAACGTGGCTTTTCCAACTGCTCCCACAGCGAGTGGCACCGGGTGAAGCCCCTGCTTCCGGACAGAGCCCAGCGCCTTCCCCAAACGGGTTCCTTTCAGCGTTCTGCCTCCGAATTTAGTAGGCAGGCGAAGCGACCTGCCCAACAATGTTTTATTTCCAAGCAGATCCATTTCCTGGTTAGCTAATCTCAAAAGCCAGTGCTGTTTCCCTCTGCTAAACCAAATGATATGTTTGAGTGAATTATTTGACTTACTCAATCTCACCCTTGTCCTGGCAGCATTGGCATGTAGTGCTTTGTTTTATCTGTTAACTGTTAAATCACAATACAGCTTGTTATTTTCCCACAGCCCAAGAGGACTGAATCTCTTAGAAACAAATTAAATCCAGATAGTGCAAAGTATTTCCTGTAAAAAAAAAAGTTTTTCTTTAAGAAAATACAATAAATTATTACTTAAAAGCTCAGATTACACACTAAACTCCCTTCAGCAACTTTTAGCCAATAATTTATAAAAACAAGCTCTAAGAAGCAACAAAAAATGGGGAAAGCAGTGCCGGGCTGGCCACTCCCGTTAGAGCCACCGCCTCTCTGGCTCCACACTTCTGCTCCCGCAGATTCGGGCTTTTTAACCCGTCGTTCTGGCCAAATTCCCCGCTACAAATAGGCACTTACACCTTCTGTAGAGCATCATCCATGGATCTCGGGGCTTTGTGCCGTGCCCGGCTCACGTCCCAGCGCGGCGGCCGGGGCGCGATCCTGTCCTCGGCCGGACACACGGAGGTCACGGGCAGCGCCGGGAAGCGAAAGCAAACGGGGAGGGAGCGGGTCCTGTCGGGAGAGCCCGCACAGCCCCGCGGCAACTCGCTGCTGCTCCGAGCTCTGGAAACCAAGAGTTACGAGGGGGCTTTTGTGTGTGTTTCCTAAGAATTTCTAGGGTTGTTTGCATATAGGATGGATTATTTTTCGGTCTTATTTATGTAGTCATAGTATTATTTTTGGCATAATTACCTTTTATTCCTTTGTTTGTAAGAAGTAGATGAAGAAAAAAATTCTCTAACTCCAAACAGAAAGGCAGAAGCTGGGCAGCAAGTTCCCAGTGCTTTATTCCCAACCAGTTAAGCCAAACTGTTAAATGAGAACAAAAGTGAGTTGGGTGAAATCATCTTACTCTAGAGGATGGTTGGGCACTGACCAGACTCCCCAAGATTTGGTCACGACTGCCAGGCTGCCACAGCTCAAGAAGCATTTGGACAACGCACTCAGGGATGGGGAGGGACTGTTGGGGTGTCCTGTACAGGGCCCTGAGTTACACTTGAGCATCCTTGTGGGTCCTTTCCAACTCAGGATATTCTATGGTTCTATGATAGCGTGGAGCATCCACAGGTCTGGGAATCCCTGATGAGTTTTAACTTCCTGCATGTTTACCTGGAGAATTACACACCCCTGATTTTGCTGTATGACACTCTATCCTTGGAAATTTTAACAGCACTAGTAAAATAAGAAGATGCAGATAATGGAAAAATTTAGTACCTCTTGTTCCTGGCAAAAGGGAAAAATCAGCATATAGAATATATGGAGAGTGCTTATTGGAAAGAACTTTGGGGAACAGACCTTAAAAAAGAGGAGTCCAGGAAGGATGGACGTACTTCAAGGAAGAAATCTTGAAGAGGCAGGAGCAGGTTGTCCCAGTGTGCCAAAGGAGGAGGCAGTGGGAAGACGACCAGCCCGGATGAGTAAGGAGCTTTTGAAGGAACTCAGGGAAAAAAAAAGAGGGTGTATCACCTTTGGAAAAAAAAGGCAGACAACTCAGGAAGTGTTTAAGAATGTCATTAGGTCATGCAGGAAGAAAATTAGAGGGGCAAAAGCACAGTTTGAATTTAACCTGTCCACTTCTGTAAAGGATAATAAAAAGTGTTTTTTGAATACATTAATAGCAAAAGGAGGTGCAAGGAAAACCTCCATTGTTTATTGGATGTGGCAGGGCATATAGTTACTAAAGATAAGGAAAAGGCTGAGGTACTTAACACCATTTTGCCTCAGTTTTCAACAATCAGACAGGTTGTCCTCAAGACAACTGACCTCCTGAGCTGGTAGATAGGGTCAGGGAGCAGTATAACTCCCCTATAATCCAGAAGGAAGCTGTAAGTGACCTGCTGAGCCACCTGGATCCTCACAAGTGTATGGGACCAGATGGGATCCATCCTGGGGTGGTGAGAGAGTTGCCAGATGAGCTCACCAAGCTGCTCTCCATCATTTATCAACAGTCCTGGCTCCCTGGAGAGGTCCCAGATGACTGGAGGTGCCAATGTGACTCCGATCCATAAGAAGGGCTGAAAGGAGGATCCAGGAAACTACAGGCCTGTCAGACTGACCTCAGTTCCCGGCAAGGTTATGGAACAGATCATCTTGGGTGCAATCTCACAGCAGTTACGGGGTGGCCAAGGGATCAGACCCAGCATGGATTTAGGAGGAGTAGGCCCTGCCTGACCAACCTGCTCTCCTTTTATGACCAGATGACCCACATGGTGGATGAGGGGAAGGCTGTGGCTGTGTCTACCTGGATTTCAGCAAAGCCTTTGACACCATCCCACACAGCAAACTCCTGGAAAAGCTGCAGCCCACGCTGCACTCTGAACTGGGTTAAGAACTGGCTGATGGCCAGGCCCAGAGAGTGCTGGGGAATGGTGTCACATCCAGTTGGCAGCCGGTCACTAGTGGTGTCCCCAGGGATCAGTGTTGGGCCCAGTCCTGTTTAATGTCTTTATTGATGATGTGGATGAGGGAATTCAGACTACCATTAGCAAAATTGCAGATGACACCAAGTTGGGAGGGAGTGTCTAACTGTTAGAGGGTAGCAAGGCTCTGCAGAGTGACCTGGATAGGCTGGAGAGATGGGCTGAGTCCAACAAAAGGAGGTTTAACAAGTCCAAGTTTCAGGTTCTGCACTTTGGCCACAACAACCCCCTGCAGCCCCACAGGCTGGGGACAGAGTGGCTGGAGAGCAGCCAGGCAGAAAGGGACCTGGGGGTGCTGATTGACAGGAGACTGAACATGAGCCAGCAGTGTGCCCAGGTGGTCAAGAAGGCCAATGGCATCCTGGGCTGGATCAGGAATGGTGTGGCCAGCAGAACCAGGGAAGTCATTCTTCCCCTGTGCCAGCACTGCTGGGGCCACACCTGGAGTGTTGTGTCCAGTGCTGGGCCCCTCATTTTGGGAAAGATGTTGAGATGCTCAAACGTGTCCAGAGAAGGGCAATGAGGATGGTGAGGGGTCTGGAGCACAAGCCCTCTGAAGAGAGGCTGAGGGAGCTGGGGTTGTTTATCCTGGAGAAGAGGAGGCTCAGGGGAGACCTTGTTGCTCTCTACAACTCCCTGACAGGAGGTTGTAGCCAGGTGGGGGTCGGTCTCTTCTCACAGGAAACCTGCAGTAGGACAAGAAGGCACGGTCTTAAGCTCTGCCAAGGGAGATTTAGACTGGACATCAGGAAGAAGTTCTTTTCAGAGAGGGTGACTGGGCATTAGAATGGGCTGGAGAATGGTGACTGAGATGGAGATGGAATGGTGTTGGAGTCACTGTCCTTGGATGTATTTAAGAAGAGACTGGATGTGGCACTTCGTGCTTTGGTCTGCCAGAGTAGTTAGATCAAAGGTTGCACTTGATGATCTCAGAGGTCTTTTCCAACCTAGTTGATTCTGTGATTCTGTAATAAGCTGATACTGTAATACTGATGAGAAATCATCCTGATAGATATTACAGAACTTAATGTGTTGGCTGTTATGTTGTTCATGGTATAATGAACAGCCAGCTCACAAAAATGTTCAATAATTCACTTGGCTCCTTATCTGCTCCCTTGAAAAGTGCAAATCGAATTTTACACAGGAGAAGAAAATACTCAACTAATTATTTAGATAAACCAAACAATTGAATTCTTTGAAGGTAGGAAGCAAATAAATGTTTGAACATCTTCCTCTTAAAGTAGGTGTGTAAATAAACAGCTAACAGATTTGGCAAACAGACATTCCACAGAGCTTTGGGGGGGG
>VXBA01000167.1:95102-150273 GCA_013399895.1 Serilophus lunatus
GGGGGGGGGAAAGCAACGCTGTTCACGTGTCCTCACATGGAAGGACAGGAAAGGACATCCTTGTGCCAGCTCTGGGCCTTGCCTGCTCCCACAGGCCAGGGAGGATGGAGAGGATGATGAGCAGCCAGCATGCAATCCACAGCATGTGTTAAGTAAAGGCCAGCACTGGGCATGGGTTAGAAGCCACAGCAAATTGCAGCTCCTAAATACAACATACATCCCATGGGAAACCCTGCTGTGAACATTTCCGTATCTCCTCAACATTGAAACAGTTGACCTTGAAACACATGCACCAGGAATCTGGGGAACAAGGTACTTCTGCTCTGCTTTACACCAGACGAACTTTCCCTGCCTTGCTCACTGCAGTGCCAGAGTCTCACATTTCCTTCAGTTCAAAAGCGCTGGTTAGTAGGAATGGAGACTGGCTTTTGGAACACCTCAGTGTACGGGGGAACTATCCCATGTTCCCACCAGCTGATACACTTGGGGTGCAGTGACAACAGAAATGGGTATTGCTTGTGGAATTATTATACAAGAGGCTTTCAACACTGGTTCTGTCAATCACCTGTCTCTTTGAAATAGTCCTTAAAAATAAGTAGGAAAGAACATCTGCTCATGTTGCTAAAAGAAAAAACAAATGAGGTTCCATATATCAGTTTGGGGCAGGCAGGATTTGAGGAGGTTTCACACAGTCATGTATTATGAGGTGTAACTCCTAATACCACCCTAAATTGCAAAGGCTCGGCTCCATCCCAAATCAGAAGTTTATTAAAATGTCACGTTTAATTAAAGTTACTCAAAAATTGTGCTGTGTGACATTAAAAAAATAGTTGCAAAAGCCTTTTACATTGGACAATAAGTGATAACATATTCTTTAGTTACTCTGCTTCCACAGCATCACCAATTACTGGAATGTTTTGGAAGAAAACTTGACAGAGATATCTGTGTCCTCTCCACCCCAAGCTATCAGCCACTTGGACATCAGAGGGCTCCTGCTTTCCCATGTTATGTTGTTTCAAACCAGTGGTATTGGTCACACTGTGCAGGTTGTCATGTACCATGAATTTCACACTTTTGCCTCTTTTCTAGGCCTTGGGCTTCTCAGAAACTTTCACAAATACTATCCCATAACCCAAAGTTAGACTGACAGCAGCAGGGTGTACTGAGGAGAAAGCATATGTAAAGACTTCCAGGTTAATACTCAAGTGTTACAACCCAATTAATGTTACAATCCACAAACAAGGTTTTATTTGACTCTCATAAGCAAAATTTAAGTACAAATGAGATTAGATGTTGAGTTTCAAGAACCATAAATGAATTTATTAACTAACTATAAGACTAAAGCATAGAGAAAGAAAAGGAAACATAGAAAAAAGTTGGGAAAAGCTAAGACTACTTAAAAAGCATAGGAAAGATTTTTACCAACCACTGGTACTACCTCTCTGATGAGATGTGCATGTAGCTGCATGTAGTTCCTCAGATGTTTTTAGAGATAGAAATCATGATGGAACAAATTTTAAGGCAATTTCTGAATTATCAGTCCTTTACACCTAGGGACAGGGGTTCAGGAGAAAGCCTGCATGGCCAAAGATCCATATGGAAGGCTTCAGGAAAGCAATATTAACTCTGTGGTAAATACTCTGGTGTTCCTCCCAAGCTTCACTGCTCCATCCAGATCAAAATGTATTATCTGCCTCTCTTTCAACCACAGAAGACATGTCAGGTCATACATGTATTTGACAGCTTCAATAATTTGAGAATCATGAGTTAGGCCTCCCCTAAACCATTCATTAACATCAAAGAACCCTTAGAGACACGTGTTTTTTCTGTTGTTTGATACTTCATGGCTGAAGCTTCTCCTTTCAAATGCGAGACACTGATTTTAAAATAGAAGCTGTGATTTTCACATATTCATACAAATCTACCATTTTCAGATTAAGAAAATGAGAAATATGAGACCCATGACAAAAATCACAGGATCAGGCAACACTGCACTCTGCTACCCCACAGATCTCAGAGACTTGCCACTGCAGGGATGGGCTCAGGAGGTGCCCATGCAGAGCACTGGGCACTTTGGAGGCTCAGGCCCTCCAGGTCTCCAGCATGGTAAATGCATTCTTCTCTTTGTCTGAAAAAATGAATTTTCATTTCAAAGGAAGTATGTCAGCTAGCCTTAGAAACAATCATCTGTTTAATATTTTGTGTAAGATTGTAGAACGATATTAAGGTTGGAAAGGACCTTTAAGATCAAGTTAGCTATCATCCCAACCCTACCACCATGTTCACCATTAAACCATATCTTCACGTGCCACATCCACACATTTTGACTCCACCACTGCCCCAAACTGCCTGTTCCAGGGCTTCACAACCCTTTCTGTGAAGAATATCTTCCTAGTATCCAATCTAAACCTCCCCACAATTTACCAATACTAAAAAAAAATGTCTTTTGGTTTTCTGCAAGCAGACAAGTTTCACAGCCAAACCAGTGCCAACAGCCTCAGCAGAGCTGCTGCTCTAGAAAAAAGCTTGGAAATGCAGGGTGAGGGAATGCAAATAAGCAATTGCTCTAATAAACACTGTCAGCAGTTTTTAAATCAGTGAAGAATTATCCTGTCCTGCTGGACTGTATATCAATTAAATTTTAAACATTCATGTGGGCAGGGGGCTTGTTTCTGCAGTTTTAGCATTTTCACTTGTTCTTTAAATGCAAGCCATCAGTTCCATAAAATACACAAGGAAGTGCAAGTGTTCTGTAGCAGAGATGGGAGCCTGAATCCAAGTGGAACTACTGTCTGGCAAACATTTAACATGATAAATATGAAGTTTTAAATATCTATTTTAGATTCTCAGCTGCTTTCATCTCCTTCCTGCACAGCATGTATTTCCCTTCTGACAATAAATCATGTTTGCATGAGAAATAAGGCAGATTCTAGGGGATGCAGCCATCAGAACTAAACACAGTCCCAGAGGGAGCCAAGGCATAAATCTTATATAAACGGATTGGTGTTGCTTCCTTATCACATTGTAATTTTTCTCCCTCTTGCCCAAATAAATAATAGTGACCCAGTGCACTGGCACAGGGACAGTGAATTGACCTGCCTCATCTGGTGCTTCCCATGGCTGCCAGCATCCCTGCCATCTCAAGGGAGTACCTTCTCCCATCCATCATTGCTCAACTTGACTTCATGTGTAGCACAGGGCAGTCAGGCTCCTTGCCCATGCCATGTGCTGACCCACAAGGGAATTTTTTTCTCTTGCACTCATATTATTGTATTTTAAGGCCACGTGATAAAATTAAAATACCAGGGAGCTAAATCATGAAGTTCAGTTAACCTAATCATATCTTCCCAATATCCCATCTCTCCCTGCCCCCTGGCAGTAAGAAGCCATTCCCTGTGTCCTGTCCCTCCATCCCTTGTCCCCAGTCGCTCTCCAGGTCTCTTGGAGCCCCTTTAGGCTCTGGAAGGGGCTCCAAGGTCTCCCTGGATCCTTCTCTTCTCCAGGTGAACACGCCCAGCTCTCCCAGCCTGGCTCCAGAGCAGAGGAGCTCCAGCCCTCAGAGCATCTTCATGGCCTCATCTGGACTTGGGACCCCAGAATTGGACACAGGGCTTCAGCTGGAGTCCCATAAGAGCAGAACAGAGGGACAGAGTCCCTCCCTTGACCTGCTGCCCACCCTGCTGGGTATAGGAGCTGGCTGGGTCTGGCAGGGGACCAAAAACTGCAGGCAAAATCGTTCACAGCACAACCAGGGCTAGCATTACTTGAATTCATTGAGAAATTAATTGGGTCCAGTGATGAGCAGTACATTCATTCTCATTTTTGCACCTTATCCCAAAAACTGTTTTGCAGGGTGCACCCTTGTTTATTATACAGAACTGAGCTCATTAGCAACAATAAAAGAGCTCTTTTGCTGCAACTTCCATGTTACTGAATTTCAAGCACATGTTTTTGATCTCTGCAGAGTATGGCCAGGATAGAAGAGGGCATTTCTAGGCCTGCCAGTAAGCTACAGAAGTTTGAATTTCAAAACTGAAGCTTCACAAAGGTCTTAAGAGGATACCCAATTCATAATAATGGGATATGCCATAAAACAATTACTGGAGTTTGCTATAAGGTCATGTTTCTATCACGAGAGGAATGTGATGATACCCGTTAGATGGCTGATGACAGAATAAATAAGGCTTCAACTTGAACAAAAATAACTATACTATACCTACATCTGTGTGCATATAAACAGCAGAATAAGGGCCACATCAGTTACTTAACTATTCAAAATGGACAAAACGAGAAAGAAATCCACCTTGTTTCCTCACATGATTAATAGACTAATAATAGGAAAAGAGGCAGGTTTTAAACAGCTACTTCAGCCCTGTATTTAGAGTGCTCTGACAAGGATGTTCCAGTGATCCCCTGAGCTCCAGGAAGGCTGAACTGCTGTCCCCACCTGCACTTTGACACCTGCAGCAGCTACAGGTGTGATCCCTGGCACAGCAAGGTGGGACATAGCACAGCAGCACATCTCTCCATGTGCCATCCCCTTTCCCACAGGCTGGTGGACCTGGAGATGGGCCAGTCTCACATGTTCTCTAAATGCAGAGCAGATGAATTAAAGAAAAAGACCTTCCTGATACAAAACAATGGGGTATTTAATTAAAAACAAAATTTTATTGTCATTCTATCACACTACTGTGTAAAAATACAGGGGAATTTTCATTCTGAAATGCTTACAAAACCCACTAATTCAGAGAAGGTTGGAATCTGACAGGAACTTTGTATGAGGCAAATATGCAAACTAGGTACCACCTCTCCAGCTATACAGAAGGACATTATGCTTTTGCCATGGTCCCACTGCACAGCAAAGTGTAGAGAACAGCTACCGGTCTTCTGTAGAGAACAGACTTCCAGTCCCTACATTAATACTTTTATCTGCCTTGGACCTTGAAGCATTTCTGTTAAATAACCATCCTGAAATATAGAAAACTTTCAAATTCCTATGAATAATGAACTTTCTATGTTGTCTTTAAGGCACATATTTCTATCCAAATTTCATTTTGGCGCAGAGTAGTTGCATTTCAGACTCCAGCTATCCAGGTATCTGGCAGTTTGGTTTGTTGTAACTATCCTTATGACCATGGACTTCCACGAGGTGTACTGAATTCACCGTCTGCACTGTGGTGTTGTGTATGGGTACAGCGTGTGTCCCCAGGGCACCACTGCTCTGCTTCAACACGTGTTCATTGTCTTTGCAGCACCCAGGAGCTACAATGTGCTGAGTCCACTCCTCCTGGTACCTGTAAGCATAAAGGAAAAAGTTATTTCTGTTTCATTAATTCTGGTCAGGATGCAGAACTTTCTAATCCACTTTATTTGCACACCAGGCATTTAGCAAATGACTTGTGCTGTAACATAAGCTTCTCCCAGCATCAAAAACAGCAGTGGCAGCAGTGGGGCAAATAATTGTGTCTTTGTAAAAGCTGATGCAGATCTTGAAAAGACTTGTGAGGTTGTTTTTTATTTGTCCTTAGGGCAGATGTTATTTGTTTGTTTGCCATTAAACAAGTCCCCTCTTCAGTGTGGTGCTATGCTATCTGGAGAATGTGACTGAGAACACTTGGATGCTGAGGCTGGTGCAGAAGGAACATCCCCACTTGGCTGGTGGAGCACTGGTGGGAGCACAGGATCCAGCTATGCTCAGTGGGATTTGAGGTGTTATTGGGAGGGTTTGCCCAGCTGTGGGGGAAGCCAGCACGGGCCAGAAAGCAATACCCCACCAGTAGATGGCGTGGGCAGAGCAGCAGCAGTGGCAGATGGAGACAGCAGAGTTGCTGAAAAGATGCTCAGTAAACCACACACTTCTCGTTCAGGAACATGGCAGGGATGGGATCAGCTTGTTCCTGAACTCTGCTGACACACACAGTGGGCGAACCAGAGACAGACCCTTTGGGGGCCATGCCAAATTACTGTAGCCTGAGCATGGGGGCTTTTGTAAAACATCAGCTATTGCACAGCAGCTCGTGGAGGCAGGGTGAAGGCTGAGGGTTCCTGTCCCACATTCACTGCAGGTGAGCCAACTCCTCCAGCATCCTCTGAACCTCAGTGTGGGCTTCTGAAGGCAGCAGCCTGCACACCCACACCCAGGACAGCACAGTCTTACTCTTGCATACATGAAAAGCTGGTCAGGAAACAGAAGTTGCATTCTGCAATTGTCAATTGCCACCAAAAACGCTTGCACACAAAAAGTGCATTCACAGAGGAACCACAGGGGAATAACAGAAAGTAAACCCAAATAACTGATGTTTTGCTGTCCTGGTACAGAGCAAGCTATGCTGCAGATATACCTCTCCTACAAAGGACAATAAATCTTGCTCTTCACTGGAAAGCTGTGTTACAAAACTAGGTGGGGCATGAGGTACAATCATCTTAAAACACCTCTGCACTGGACGTCAAGTGTAGTCTGCATGTACTCATCAAGGAGGTGCTCAGACGAGCAGAATTTACCTACCTATAATTCAGACAGCAACAAATTCTTCTATTTCTCAAAATACCAGCCTGGTAACTTTACCTATGTCGTATTGACCTGTATTGTTTTAACTGTGCCTTTTAATCTTGTGGCTTCAACAAGCCCCAAGTATCTTCATATTGGGTACCAAAACACCTGTCTGAGCACCCCTGTGAAATGCCACTGGGGAAGAAATGCTACATGGAATAATGCTGCACACCTCACTGCCAAAAGAAAATCTTGAGATATTTGCTGCTGTGCATCTATTTATTCTTTTATAGTATAAGGAACTCAGTTCCATCTTCTTGAGGTGGTAATCAATATTCAAAATAAAAATCAAATCAAAGCACTGTATACACTGAGAATCACAGAATATGCTGACTTGGAAGGGACCCACAAGGATCATCCAGTCCAACCCTCAGCCCTGCACAAGCCCATAACCAAGAATCACCCCATGGGTCTGAAAGGATCATCCCAACCCTCCTGCAGCTCTGGCAGCCTTGGGGCTGTGCCCACTGCCCTGGGGAGCCTGGGCAGTGCCCAACCCCCCTCTGGGCAAAGGAGAGCCTTGGCCTGAGATCCCCCCTGCCCCTGCCCTGACACAGCTCCAGCCCATTCCCTGGGCTCCTGGCCCTGGGCCCCACAGAGCAGAGCTCAGGCCCTGCCCCTCCTCTGCCCCTCCCCACCGAGTTGTCCCTGCAAGGAGGTCTCCCCTCAGTCTCCTCTTCTCCCCCTGAACACACCCAGTGCCCTCAGCTGCTCCTCACACCCTTCCCCTCCAGGCCCTTCCCCATCTCCATTCCCTCCTTTGGACACTCTCCAATGGCTCAATCTCTTCCCCACATTGTGGTGCCCAAAGTGCCCCAATGTTGGAGGTTCAGCTGCCCCAGGTCAGAGCAGAGCAGGACAATCCCCTCCCTGGCCCAGTGATGCTGTTCCTGGTGCCCCCAGGACAGGGTTGGCCCTCCTGGCTGCCAGGGCACTGCTGACTCGTGGCCAACTGGCCACTGACCAGGACCCCCAGGTCCCTTTCCCAGCCTCTCATTCCCAGTCTGTCTGTACATCTGGGTTCACCCCATCCCAGGTGCAGAATCCAGCCCTTCCCCTTGTTGGACTTCCTATGGTTGGTGATTCCCAGCTCTCTGGTCTGTCCAGGTCTCCCTGCAGGGCCTCCCTGCCTTCAAGGGAGTCAACAGCTCCTCCCAGTTTTGGGTCATCCCCAAACTTTCTCAGTGTCCCTTCCTGTCCCGCATCCAAGTCATTGATGAAGATTTGAAAGAGCACAGGGCCTCAGATGGAGTCCCGTGGAACCCCACTGGTGACAGGTGCCAGTCTGATGTCACCCCAGTCACTGTCACTCCCCTGTGCTCTACCCTGAGCCAATTGCTCACCCACCCCATGATGTGTTTATCCAGCTGTGGGATGGACAATTTGTCCAAAAGGATCCTGTGAAAGGCAGTATGGAAAGCTTTACTGAAATCCAAAAAGATTACATCAACTGCTTCCCTTGATCAGCCAGTGGGTCACCTTGTCACAGAAGGAAATCAGGTTGGATAAGCAGGACTTCCCTCTCATGAAGCCGTGCTGGCTGTGACCAGTGACTGCATTGTCTTCCAGGCATTTTTCAACACCTTCCAGAATCATCTCCGTAAGTTTTAGCAGGCACTGAAGTGAGGCTGACAGGCCTGAAGTTTCTGGGATCCTCCTTCTTGCCCTTCTTGAAAATGAGGACAATGTTCACCAGCTTCCAGTCAGCTGGGACCTTTCTGGATTCCCAAGACTGCTCCAAAATCATCGAGAGAAGTTTTTGCGATGACATCAGCAGCTCTTTGAGGATTCTGGGATGAATCCCATCAGGCCTCATAGATTTGTAGGGATCAAGCTGGAGCAGCAGATCCTGCACTATTTCAGGGTTGACTGGGAGTTGATCATTCCCACAGTCATGGTCCTCCAGGGCACTGAGACCCTCTTGGTCCGTCATCCATGTTGAAGATCGAAGCAAAGAAAGTGTTAAACAGCTCTGCCTTGTCTCTGTCCCTGTTTGTGAGGTGACCATCCTCATCCTGTAACAGGACAGTGATATTTCCATACTGCCTATTGCCCTTAATATATTTGAAAAAACTCTTTTTATTGCTCCCTACATTTCTGGCAGCTTCAACTACAGCTGAGTTTTGGCCACATGATTTTCTCCCCACAGAAGAACTGGGATGTTTTTGATGGGCCAGCAAAACTTCTCTTGCAAAAAAAAGACTTTGCAAATTGCCTTGCCAGGATTATAGCTGAAATCTAGGTATTCTGGTTATGGTGCAACATATACAGTTCACCTGGGCAGAATTCATCTCACTCTGATGTTTCCCCTATAAAGATTCCTGTTATGAAAGACTGCAATTACCCATGGTCTACCACCAACTCAGGAAGCCAAACTGGCCAAAACTGTGCTTGGAGGACAACTGCACTCCTGGCTTAGAAATACCTTCCTCCCATTTCAGGAACCATTAAACCTCCATTGTTGCCCAGAGAAGCTGTGGCTGCCCCATCCCTGGAAGTGTTCAAGATCAGGTTTGACAGGACTTGAAGCAACCTGGTGTAGTGGAAGGTCTTCCTGCACATGGCAGAGAGTTGGAATGAGATGGTCTTTAAGGTTTCCTCTCATCCAAACCATCCCATGATTCTGTAAGGGTAGGACAAGGGAACAGTGAGAACCCCCCCCTTCCCTGCAATACTGCAATACCCTGCGGATATCAGGGGGACAGTGAAGCCAGTGGAGCTCCACCTCAGCAGAGGACAAGAAGAGCTGTTAAGGGGGTTGCAGTATCACCAAGTGACAGATAACTGTGCACACAGTGGGCTCTGCTCTCTGTGCACGGCCTTCAGTTCAGTCACAGCTTGCAGTTTGCTCTCTCATCCTTGGGAGCTCTGTACTTCGTCCTGAATAACTGTGACTGCTTTCTCAAGCACTTCAACTTCCCTTAACTCCAGTTCCCAGCTGGGCTACTTCAAAAGATCGTGGTAAGAGGATTAGTAGCCCTCCCTTTACCCTTGTCTGGAAATGCAAACCCACCCCAGGACGGTGGGTGCTGCACAGCCAAGTTGGGTGCATGATGCATTTGACAAGGACAGGCTTTATCTGACAGATAAATCTGGAGCTCCAGTTTGGGGAGAACAACAGCCATTATAGAATTTATCAATGGGGTTTACAGGATTCACAAGAATTTTGTTTTGTGTGACTTGAGAGCTGTTTCTTGCTGGAGGGAAAATGCTGTTAACGGGACATCCGAGACGTGTGAAAACACAGAGCTGCAGGGCTGCCACAAAGTGCCTGGTGCTGGCATTGCCTCTGAAAACATATACTGGAGGATGGCAGGGGATTTTTTTTTTGTTCCTCTGTGTCTGGTGGCTTTGTACAAGACCCTGGGGTAATCATGAAAGCATTATGAAAACAATAATAGCAGCTCTATTGAAAGCACATGTTGCTGTACACGCCCTCTTCATGCTCTTGCAATGACAATTAAGATTGAAATTCAGAAATTTAGTAATTTAGCAGCCAGCTATCATACCCCTTCTGACAGGGCCCCAAAAGTGAAACCACAGCTCACTTCCCCTGTCTCAGCTTTCTTTGAAACCTGCATGTCAAAAGGTACAGGCGAAATTTTAGTCTCCGAAAGGTGGCAGTGGGGAACACTGAGCAAAAGAAAAATGAAGGAAAAAAGAACAACTTCATGAATAGAGAAGCTCAAGGCTGGACAGGTCCTAGGGAAAAGCAGGGAAAGGAAATCTGCCCCTCTCTTATGCTGGGTCTCCTCCCCTCTGCCCCTTGGTGCTATGCAATCAAACACCTCTTGTAGGAAACCGTATTAATTCCCTACAATTGTATCAAACAAGTAATGCAGACATTCAAGGACATGCCAATGGGGCCCGTGTATGTACACAGCCTTGGGTTCCATTCTGCTGGCAGACACCAGCAACTTCTGACAGTGAGGCTGATCATTTTCAACAGAAAACTCATGGATCTTCTGTAGGAAGTGAAGGGCTTGGATCTCTGGTGACACTGCTGACCTTCATAATCATCCCAACAGATCACTTTCCCGAGGACAATCTTGCACTGTCAGTGTTGTAGATGATTTGCCCCTTTAATTGTCCCACTAGTGCATCCCTGGCAGTCATTCCAGGTGCCCTGGCACAGTTTTCTTGTTCTACTGACATTTTCCATCCAGCTTTGCAGCAGCTTGTCTCACAGTATGGGTATTTCTCCAAGCATTGTCCCCTTTCACTGCAGTAAATCCACATCACACTACTCTGCTAAGGGAAGGAAATCAGATTCTTAAGCTTTTTAATCTCTTTTACTTAGGTATTCAGAGGGTAAGGAGGGGGGAAAGTGCCCTCAAGGGGACAGAGGGAAAGGCAGGAATGTAGCCAGGTGTCCCATCCTATCCTGTTCACACTTCTAGAACGTCCTTTGGCTCACAGCTGAGCTCAGCAAGCCTGAGCAGACATCAGCGTTTTTTTAGAGCAACATATATTTCTGATTTGTGCCTTCCTCAAAACCACTTATACAAGACAATGGAAAATTTCTTCTATTATAGTCATTAAATCAAAGATAAAAAGAAAATATTTCATTTTACTGTGATGGTCAAAGCCACGAGCTGATTCCCCAGCCTTGCATATGACTTCTTGGACTCACTGAAAATGCTGAACTGATTCTCCAAAGAGAGTGCTGGCTTTGGGTTTTTCTGTAAAACCTTTTCACTTGGAATTCTTTGTTGCTGGGTTGTCCTTATTTGCTTTTTGACAGGTACACTGGTAAAGTATCTTGTAGTCAGAAAGGGCTCTGGTACAGAAATTTCAGCTACTAAAAACATCTTCTTTGCAGAAGAGATTTTTTCTTCTTGGTAGTATGCTCCACCTGTGTGGAGAGCTGAAAGGAGGACTTTAAACCTATTGAGACATGGGCTTCTCCACTTGACTCACTCCTGCAGTCAGATAAGCTACTTCATAGGGAATGTTTTATAACTTGGCCTAGAGCTGTATAAAATAATTCACCTCTAAACAGTCCACATTTGGAAAGTACAACTTCTTCCAAATGCTTCTACAGTAGTCAAAAAAAAACCACACCAAATTTCTTCGATGCTCTTTAGATGTATTTTTGAGCTGGAGTAGTTTCTTTCTGGTTGTCAGCTGACAGAGGATGAAAAGGAGTTATTCCACAGCTAGACTCAGCTCTCCCTGAATGTGGAAATTGCTGCATCATCGATTCTTCCTTACAAAAAATCAACACATCTCTGAATCAAGGGAGTATCTATTCCAGAAGAGGCTACAGGAGTGTTGTGCCGAAATAGCAAAGCAACAGAGCCAAGGCGTGGCTATTTCTTACCATCATTAGGAAGCTGGTGCATACTGAAATGAGCTCTCAACATTTTTTTTTCCACTGGCTATCTGTGTTTCTCCTAGGAGAGCTATCTTCTGCACAAGCTCATATATAAATAGGTATCAACAGTGGAGTGCCCAGTTACTTAATGTCTCTTCATGCCAGGAGGGTTTGATGTTTGATCTCACAATGTTACAATAGATTGTACATATTTGACCAATCAGTGGTTCCATTTCTGCTACAGAACACTTGCATTTCCTTGTGTATTTTATGGAACTGATGGCTTGCATTTAAAGAACAAGTGAAAATGCTAAAACTGAAGAAGCAAGCCCCCTGCCCACATGGATGTTTAAAATTTAATTGATATACAGTCCAGCAGGACAGGATAATTCTTCACTGATTTAAAAACTGTTGACAGTATTTATCAGAGCAATTGCTTATTTGCATTCCCTGCATTTCCAAGCTTTTTTCTAGAGCAGCAGCTCTGCTGAGGCTGTTGCACTGGTTTGGCTGTGAAACTTGTCTGCTTGCAGAAAATCAGAAGGCAGTTTTTTTAGTATTGGTAAATTGTGGGTACTAGGAAAAAAATTCTTCACAGAAAGGGTTGTGAAGCCCTGGAACACATTCACCTGGGGAGCAGCTACAGCCAACCACAGCAGTGGGTAAGCACAGCCCCCAGTGGCGTCAAGGTGACCCCACTCTTCTTTTTGGCACCAGTTTCTTTAATACCATGTCTCAGGGACCTTCACCATCATCTCTTAAATGTTACCAGCAGCTGGTACAGAGGAAGGACAGCTGCCATTAAGTTTCTCTTTACTGATATTTTACCCTGTGCCTGTCACGGGGCAGAGGACAACCTGCCTGCTCAGGCAGCTGCCTGATCCAAGCTCTCCCATGTGGCTGCTTGCTGGGATGGAAGGGGTCTGTACATCTCAGGTAGTGGGTTCCCAAGCAATTATTCCAGAGAAAAAATTACTGCAGAAATGGGTACTATTCTTTGTCAGAAAATAACTGACTCAAAAATAACATATCCTAGTACAGCCTGCAGTCAGATTGTGAGAGCTATTCCCAATGCACTGACAAGCCCTCTGCCCAGCAACCCTCCTGGGGGCTGCTTTGGAGGTTCATGGACATTGTTCTCCTCTAACTATGTGGCTCAGAGCTGCAGCTAATCTCTCTCCCATAGACACAGACCCTTTTTACAGCTAATCTGGCTCAAAACCCTGCACCACAGAGCAACCTCTATCTCTGCTGCCTGCTCTGAACTTCTAAGAAGCAGCATTGGGAAAGCACCTCCCTCCCAGCAGCCCCATGATCTGTAGCTTGTCTTTCCCTGCTCAACATTATTTAGCCCTTTGAATGTTATAAAAGAGAAAATATGTTGTAAACACTTGCAGATTTTGCATGCAAGACTTTCTGCTAAAAATTGTTATGTTCATCTTCATTATGATTCCTTACATCCAAATGAAAGAGGTGGCATCAGCAGTGACTGCGTTCTGTAGTTAATGATCCCAGGTATTTGCACACATATTTCTCAACATTTTAAAGCAATTTGTTCAATTTGGCCAAGAAACCAGAATGGGTCTTATTATAATTAGAGTAGTGGCTAGGAGTTTCCCTGCAAAACTACATATTCATCATAATTGTTCTGTGCTTCAAACATGAGAGGAAAAAGATCTCATTTTGTGGCAGGCAGGTTCAGAACAGCACATTGAAGCCTCTGCTGTTACACAGCTGGGCATCTCCATTATTTATAACTTCTGTACATGAGCATTCTGCATCCACATCATGTCACCTCATTGCAGCCAAAATTATCAGCATACTAAAGGCTTAACTGATGATTCTTAATCCTAAATTTCTCTGTAACACATAACAATTATCTTATCTGCCTGAAGAAGTGGCTTTTTGTTTTATTTTATATTGCCTTATTTGAAAGAATTGACTTTTTATTTTATCTCTTTCCAAAGTATTTTGATCCTTAAAGTGATGAATCAAAATGTTAATCTCTAAATCCATTTCAATTAAGTTTGAAAAGCAGCACAACCTACATTATTTTCTAGTCAAAAATAAGATAAGATATACTCAAGAGGGTCTTCTTCAAGGGTGGAGGAGTTCTCACTCTTCCAGATACTTCATGTGCTACAAGAAGCAGCAGAACAGTTTTCTTTAAGAAGAAGCAAATGCTGGCATAAAAATGACAGAAATTGTCAGGCCTCCACCCACTCCTTTCTCAGACATGGGCACCACTCATCTCAGCCTCCCCTTCTAAGGCAGTTGCAGAGCCACTTCCCACGGCTGGACTGCAGAGAACAGCACATACCACCGTCCTGAAAAAGGGAGGGAGGAAACGATTCACCTATTGTTCTTCCTAGGACAGTTCCTGGCAAGGATAACTAAGTAGGACTGCTGATTTGCTCAGAGGTCTAGTGATGCAATGCACAATTGCTCCGAATGTCTGAAACATTAACACAAGAACAGGATAGGATAGAACAGAGTAGGGCAGGATAGAGTAGAGTAGACTATACTAGGCTAGACAAGACTAGACTAGACTAAAATATTTCAGTTGGAAGGGACCCACAGGGATCATGCAGTCCAACTGAGGGACCCCTTCAGGGTACTAAAAATGAAAGCACATTATTGAGGGCATTGTCCAAATGCCCCATGAACACTGACAGTTTGGGGCATCCACTACCTCTCCAGGAAGCCTGTTCCAGGATCTGTCCACTCTCTCAATACACAAATGCTTCCTTCATGTCAAGTCTGAGCCTTCCTTGAGAAGCCTTGGTTAAATTCTCTTTTGGCTTGTTCTTGAACATGCAGCAATATACGGAATCTTTCCTTTGGGATTGCCTGCTTTTCCCCAACTATGCAGTGTGCCTGTATTAATTTCCTTGGACAGTCAACACTGTAACAGCTCCACCACTACAGCAACACCCCCAGGGTTAGGGATTTCCTCCAAGCACAGGCTGCCAACACATCCACCTCACATTAAGATGGAGAAAGGTACCACAGGAATCTCCCAAGTAGGAAACCTGTCCTTTCATGCTGGTCTTACTAGCATAGCCCAGCTTCATGTTTGCACCTCCTCAGAGATTTGCCTACACTGTCCTGTTGTTCCTAATAAGCTGGATGAGCACAGGATGAGGAAGCTTAGCCTAATTTGCTACACACACACACACACACACACACACACACACACACACACACACACACACACAAATAAACCCTGCAAGTGAAACACAAAGCTGACAGGTCATTTGTTGTCTTCATGAGATCTATTAGAAGAATTCCCACATCTCATCATGCACATATATTCATTTAACTGAATTAGAGAGCAGACGACATTGTTTACTAAGCTTGATTAAACAGCTCTTATTTGAGTGGAAATAGGGAACAAGATAAAAATTAGGAAGGGTCACATCTGTTTCAAGAGCAATTCCAGGACATCTTTATTCAATATCGCTTTTGATGCCATTTCCATCCTTGATTAGAAGCAGTGCCTAGTCTCCATGTGCAAAACAGCCAGACTTCGAGCTAAGGACGCAGAGTGTTACACCTCCTCTCCTGGCTGGTTCTACCTCTTGCTGGTGATTAGCCAGGATCCATAACCTCTGCATGGTGGAGATAAAGCAGACCTTGATTATTAGTTCAGCTCCTGCCCCAAGAGGTGGGCTCAAGCACCAGGATTTCACACAGCATGAGTATTGCGCTACCTAGGGAAGAGCTCCCAGGCTTTCTCCTCCTGCCTCTGCCATTCCTCACTGAAGTTTATACATCCTCCAATTTTCTAAAGAAATAATAAACTTGTTGATTTCTGGCCCCCAGAGAAGCTGCTTATCCAAAGGAATGGCATACTCCCTGCTACTCTCAGGTAAAAAAAGGAGTGCAGAATCAAGTAAAAACAAGCCTCTCCTCATGAAGTAGTGCAGGTAAAGACCCAGAAGGAGGTCAAGGCTCCATCAGAGCTCTCACCTCTTCTTGCAGCCCTTTAGAAGTTTATCCATGCTATTTTGAAAGCAGATTACATTTACACAAAACATTTACATTGCAGCAGATTGAAGCTACCCAAAATTAAAAATTGCAGCCTGAGTCTTCTAAAAACCGTTTAGGTTATAACCAGCACTTAATTAGCTTTATACATCTTTCTAAAATCACCGGAAAACTGATTAAGCAGCCACCAGACCTTTTTGCAGTACTCCATTTGAACACAATTTCCAGCTGCACTGTGACATGGAAGCAGGTTTATAATCTGCATAAGATTGTTTTCTGTAGGTAAGCACAAGAAATCACCGATACTGCTGGTACAGAAAGGCTGTACAGGTGAAGAGTGAATTAAAAGCAAACAAGGACTGTGCTATATATTATCATACACAAGAGTAAAGCAGAACACAGAGGACATAAAAGACACAAGGATGTGTGTTTATACAAATGATACTAGCAAGACAGCAATTAGATTGCAACCCATACTCATTTTTCTGTTTTTCTTCTGTTGGCACCCTCATGGTCAGTGTAACACACCTGGACACACTCAGAGATGACTCTGAACTAGCACAAAGAACACCTGTGCTCACCATCCACGCACCCACAGTACCCGATGTACCATATTCCAGCAGGACATGTCTTTGGGCTATGTAGGTCAGGATTCCCACACCGGAATTCTGGCTGCCTCAGGGATGCTTGCCCTGCACCCCCTGATAACCCAACAGTCCTCAGGAGAGCTTTCCTGCCCACTGTGGGATGAACAGTGGTGCTTGATGCTCTGTTCTGCTGCCCAAGGTGTCCTGGGCTGCCTCTGCTCCTAAGCCTCTTAGGAAAGTTGCCCCTTGATCCCACTAACAAACACAGAACAGGGACTTCCCTTCTGCAGTTTACCATCAATTTAATAAAGCCAATTAAAAAGCTTTCTCCAGTTAATCTGGTGCAACCTCCCCTGCAGACCAGGCTCAACCAGACACTGCTGGGAACGGTCACAGCTGGAAGGGGGGGAGGTCATGCTTAATCCTCTGCTGTCTCATCTTTTGGCAAAATTAATTCCACAGGAGATGGGCAAATTCAAGGACAACCCCTGACAACCCACTGGCATCACATCCTCTTCAGGGACCTCCCTTTAAAATGCATTTTCAAGGAATCCTCTTTCTAAAACTTGTTCCACAAGTTCGAGCCCACTATATTTTAACAGCCTTACCTGTGGAAGCCTTGGTTATCATACGCCATGTTAGTCATGTCATCAAATACAGATTTATTCCTGAGTTTCTTACTGTTGTTATTGTTTCTTCCCTTAAAACCAAAGTAAGCAGTTTGCATGTGCTCTAGTTCTTCAGTTCTCAGCTGGTACCACAGCTGCATATCTCTGTGAATAAGAGCAAGGGGTAGAATACAGTGTCATGATATACGGCTGAATAGCTGAGCTGTTACCGCACCACAGCCCTGACTCCTTAGAGTTTAAATTGAAGTTTACTGAAGGTAGCACTTGAACACGTGCTGAACTTCACACGTAAGCCAAACTTCCAGAGATTAAATAATACCTTATGGTGGGGAGTTCTTAAATAGCATAAATATTATTCTGTAAAACAGTGCAGTTTTAAGTATTGTCTAGCACTCCTTAAAAAAAACAGCAAACAAACAAAAAAAGAGAGCACTTTTCTTATGAGCACCTGTGGATAGCTCAAAGGAGCAAGTCTCCAGTAAATTAAGTCAACTTGATTTAGTAGTTTTTGAGGCAATGGGTAATAAGAAAAGTCACAGAAGATGGGTTCATCAGTGACACAGGTCAGGACACAACTTGTTGTGTGCAAAAAGCTATGGACCATTTCCATTTTATGGAATAAATTATTTCAGGGAAAAAAAAAAGGAATTTTCTGTGTAGTTTTGTAACATTGTCATTCCAAAGGGTTCCAAAATCACCAGGCAGGTTCAAAAGATGAATTGACTCAAAAACAGAGGAGGCTGGTAATGTTGCTGTTGTTAAGCATAAGGCATATGCCCCTTCCCTTCAGGATTCCTTTTGGAAACACTATGAGCACTTTTCATGCTACTCTCTACAACTCTGGGGCAAGGAAAAGACAATCCTAATTTCTTTTCTTGTTTTTAAGAGAAGTCTAAGATTCAAAGAATCACAGACATTCTCACTAGCTCATGGGACAAGATTAAATTGTGAGAGCCAACTTTGGTGCCACTTCTGTGCTCCTGCTCCTTCCAAATAAAACAGCAGCCACACTCTTTCAGTGCAACAAGATCTGTGAGGAGGCTGAATGGTGGGAGGACATTCAGCAGCCTTTGTCCTTTTTCTCTTCAAAAAACATGTGGATGTGACATTTGGGGTCATGGTTTAGTTGTGGACATGGTGGTGGTGCTGTGTTGACAGTGCAACTCGATGATCTTAAGAGTTTTTCCCACCCTCAATGATTCTGTTTCTATAAAACACAAGATGGCACGTCAAAGCTCAGTAGACACCTTGCAAGACAAGTTTGCAGGCAGAAGTGATCTCTTCTAGTAGCATAACTAAAAGAGCCAAAAAAAAGCAGACAGGCAGACCTTAAAGCTAAAGGCAAGGTGAGGACATCCTTCTCTGGTCTTTCAGAGATAGTCCAAGAGAAATTTATTTCACTATTTCCATGCCCAAGAGTTTTCATTTTCTATTAAGTTATCAAGCCTGAAGCTTTTTGTTAGGTTAATGCTTTGTGCCTTCAGAAGTCAATCCACTTTTCCACCTCCATCACCAACAGAGATGCTGCCACCACACCTGGCACTCTTGTAGGCTCCAGGAAGTTTCTCACAGGGCTGTGTTACTCTTTTTCCCATGACATGGACAGTTTGTACATCACTTCAATTCCTTCTGACAGAGGGAACAAGACATACATTGTCTGTAGTGCCCCAAGGTTTCCCCCTGGAGTGGGGCTCAGTTGTTGATGGGATGGAGCAGCTCCTTCAGGAGACAGGGAAGGGAGCACAGCGGGCAGCAGGGAACTGAGAAGCTCCCAGCAATGGGAATCATTTTACAGCCTGATGACAGAATCAGGTCATAACATCCAGTGTGAGGACTTTTCTTTTGTAAGAGAAGAATGCCAAGTCATCACAGTCATGTGAATGGCTAATTTTGACAAAACTTCATTTAAAATAAATGAAAAAAAAAAAAGGACTTTGATATGAATAGTCTTATCAAAAAGTGATGATTCCAAAAGTGTCAATCAACTCATTTCAAAACTTATTTCATGCTATCACTAAAAATCTGATATTGCCACCAAGGACTTTCATTTTTTGACTCACAAAATCCTTTCTCAGGAAACAGAAAATCTGTATTTTGGCTACACTCAGATTTCAGATGACAAAATTTCACCCCTCAGCTGGTTCCCCCACAGCTCCAGATAAAGCATAGCTTGGCACAGAGACCTTCACAAGTGCCTTTCCCAGTCTCTCTCCAATCCATTGGAGGGACCAGTGGGAATAACAAGCAGGAGAAGTGAGAGGGAAACAGATGAAGCCCCCATGGAAAATCTTGTGCAGCAGTGACAGTGCTCTTGTGAGCACTGCTTGGCTGCAGCCTACAACCAGATGTGCTCCTGCTGACACTCTCACACTGACTTTTTATAATGGACTGGATTGAAGATTTGATTTCTTCCCATTCCCGTTTATAATTCTGTCCACTGACTTGTGCTCTGAGCCAGAAGAAAAAATCCTCCTTCCAGCATCATGCTGTAACAGCTCTAAGGATGCTCTGCTGATTGTGAGGGCTTGGATGGCTGTGACATGGGGAGATAATTTTCCCAGCAGTGTTCAAGGAACGCAAAAGAAAAAAAAAAAAAAAGAAAGAGAGACGAAGGGGAAATACTTCCAATCTTCAATAACCTGAGGAGAAAAAGGCCAAGCCAGAAAATAAAACTTGTGTGTTCAGCTTCTGCATAATTTTTGGTAAATCCAGATCTTCCCAGACCTGCTGAAATTATCTGATATTAACTGACATCAAATGCTTAAATATTCTGGAATTACAAGTCCTTCTGTGCCTAAAGCCTGATCTACAAATTAAGGATTTTAAGTAATTAACATCATTGCAGTGTTGCAAGCAGCCAATCCTTTGAAGCTCTCTGCTATCACAGCAGTGGGGTCTGTATGATGTGTACTTATATAGTTTTTAAGAACCTTTTCTTGACATACCTTTGAGTTCTCCTCCTCTCACTTTTCTTCACACACTTGATCAGACAGCAAGTTAAGAAAGCCATGGACATCAGTAGAATGACAGCACAGCTCACAATGGAGGCAACCACTGCAACTTTAAAGCCAAAAGTCTCGTACTTTGATATGGCTGCAGCAAAGCAAACACAGAAGCATGTGCTAAGATCAGTTCACAAATTCATCTTTCACATTTTCATTAAACCAAGTTGAAACCTACCTGCTAACCTACTTCTGCTAAGCGAGGGCTTTCACGTTACCATGTCAAGATACCAGAGTATCTTGGCTTCAGCTTAGAGCTATGTGAGCCTCAAATTTGACTGTGTAAAAATCTCCTGTTTGTAAGTTACAAATGAATTGTTCACAAGCATTTCACCACTGCAATTAATTAAACACAGTGACTTTAGTGCTGCAGTAGCTAAAAAGCACAAATCTGTCAGCAGCTCAAATGCAGATGAGCTGCAGACTTATTAACAAGAACTGGAGCTGCAAAAACAAATACCAACAGGATAAATGGGTTTAAAGAAGCCCTTTAGAGCAAAGACAGTTCCATGTAAATGATATCCTATTCTGCAGGCAGCAAACAACAGGTCTTTCTCCGTCTGGGGAAGGATGCAGGATGAAAGAAGTGACCTGCAGGGTTGAGTGTTCACAGGGATCTGATGCTGGAAGTGAGTTATCCAGACAGAGGGAGTGGGAATGTGGTCTGGTACAGCTAGCACAGATCTCTGGCAACTCACTTGGAGCAGTAAGCATGTCTCGCTTCAAAACTCATCTAGTTCTTCCAGTGTCACCATGACCAGCACCACAAATGGTTCAGCTGAGCTCCACACAAAGCATTGCATTTCTGCAACCTCTGGGAGAAGAATTTCTCTCATTTTTATTTTATGGTGTCTCTCAAACAAGAAGTAGGAATAGCTGAGTGTGTGACAGAGCACTAGGTGTTTGTAAGAGCAATCTATCAACTGGGGATTTGAAATGACACAAGGTCTGAGACACAAATTGAGGTGCTCAAAGCTCAGAGGTGCCAAGTTTTGCTAGGGTCTACTTCTATCCAAAGGGTAACAACCTTATAACAAATAAGCAGCAACACAGCATGAAAGGTATTTAATGCTGTTGCCATTCAAAAATGATTCATCAATATGGCGACTTTCCCACTTGGCTGCCCACTGGCAGCAACCCAGAACTGTTAAAAAAATACCACTGTTTCTTTTACTGCAAAAACATTATCAGAAAGACTGCCAGGAGATTAGAGGTTTGCAAATATGTTTGCACATTAGTTGGTTATACTCATACATTCTCTAAAGAAGGATACAGCTTTCAGCTAAAGCCAGTTATTCTGGGTGCAAGGCCATCAGTGATGTGAGATCAGGGATGAATCCAACTTAAGTTTTTTCTGTGTCATGATAACGACTGATGTCAGAATATATATGGAGTGCAATTACCATCAGTGGCACAACTTGGAAGAAAACTGAATTTGTGTTTTTCCTTGCAGAGATATCTAAAATTAATCCTAATGTTGCAGGAGATAGGCAGGGCAAAGCAAACGTAATGCAGCCCAGAGGGATGGGGAATGGTTTGGGAAGAACCTTACGCTTGCAGGAGGGTACTCCAGCCGTCCACTGGGTGCTGTTCCCTTTCCAGATGCAGGTGATGATGCCTGGTCCCTCTAGCTGGTGCTCAGCAGAGCACTGGAACATGAGCACTGTCCCCACATCTGTGCCATTGCCGTGAAGGAGCTGGAGTGTGCCGAGCTGGGGCGGGAGGAGGCGGCTGCACTGCCCTGCAGAGCAAACACACAGCCACACAATGTAGTGCCACAGCCAAGAGTCACGGTCCTCTGAGCTCTTATTGACACCAGATTGTAAATCAGTCCCAGTGAATGATTCAAACAAGTACCAGGCCTCTAGGTGGCCCACAGCAAAGCCCTGCTGGTGCCATTCAGCAGCTCTTCTGCCCTGACCTCCAGCGCAAAGCAACTCATGTTGTGACATTGCCTGCTCAGAATGGTGCATATTGAACATTAAAACATTAAAAAAAGTAATTTCTGAGTGGCATGGTCTCATATGGACTCTGTTTAAGTCAAAAGTCAGGCTGGCATTTTCCACGCTGTGAATATTCATTATGCATCTGCTCCCATGCAAATTTCCAAGATCTAATGGATTGATCACATGTTTCAGACTACTGAAATGTTGGCATGATGCTACAGAAAATTCCTATCTTTAAGATAATTTGAGTTGGCTGAAAGGGGTCACGGGGTGAAAACCATAGAGAGAAGCAGGGAGAGACATACACATACAACCTATCTCCCTTTTCAAGTGACAAAATCTGCTTTACAGTAGACCATTAATTTTTAGTACATTTTTGTTCATTCAGCTTTTCTCTTTCTATTTCTTTGCATAGCTGCTCTTTGAGCCATGGAGATGTTCTCCCCTTGGCCACCCAATGTCAGCCCCTAACGTTATACACTTAGTTTTATTGTCACAACATTTCTTGTTCACACTTATTTTCAACACATGTCATTAGGACAACATAAAACATCCAGATAACTCCAAAGGTAACAACAATAAATATATTTTCTGTCTCTGTACATGTGCACTGACGGAATATGGAAACTGTTTTATATAATCTTTGGGGTTTTAACATTTAGTAAATAATAGTACTGCTTCTGCATCAGACCCCAAGTTCCCTTTTTTCACCGGATTTCCAAATGACTTGAAGACTCAGAGGCAACCACACTGCAGTTGCAAGGCCAGAGCTGCAAACACTATGATGACACACATAAAACTATTAAAAAGGGGGAAAATATGCTTTCCACATCTACAAGCAAAAAGAAAGGACAGCCTCCTTGAGAATATCTTGACAGAACCACATTGGTATCAAATATTTTTAATACTAAAACTCCTCTATGTCATTAATTGTCATTAAGCTCCTATGATCACACCACAGCAGGCAGGCTTCCCCTCTGTCTGTCTCCAACTCACACTCTAAAAAACCCCTGCCCCTGCAAACCAAACCCAAAGGAGCCTAGCAAAAGACCAAACAAAAGCCACAGAGACAATGACTGGGCCAATCTACTGAGTCAATATGTACCAAGCACTAGCTTTTAAAACCATACCTCTTTAATTCCATGCAGATTATTTCAGTTTATTTTCAGTTACTTACTATGGCAGCAATTTGCTTCAATGAGAGAACATATTTTCTAGAGGATGGTTTCTGTTCATTTCTTGTCCTTCCCACCCACATCCCATTCCTGGAACACATGGGATGCATTGGAAAACTTTCCTCCTCGCTCCAGATGAACGTTATGAGTTTGTGCTTTTCTTTTTATTTTAATCACTCAATGACTTACCATGAAAAACCACTGTCCTAAACTGCAAAATAAAGTTTTTACATATAGACAGAGATTTATTTTTTATATTACAATTTTAAGGCTATTTTTAGAGATCAGATCACATTCTTGGAGTTCACATTGGTGACTGCTGTAGTGGCACAAGAGGCAGAAAGTAATTCAGAGCTGAATTTGACTAGCAGCAGACCCCCTGGGCCACCACAGCAGCCTCAGTAGAGGTGTTCAGTAGACATACCAATTTACCTGGGCTCATTACTCATCCTATGCTTTCATGGATAATTCCCAGATGATCATTCCCATATGAATGTAACTGGGCTGGAACTCCTGAGGCACATCTTAACAACAGCTTAGAAGAGAGCTACATATCCAAAAGCTTCTATACCTGAGCTGAAAGTTCATCAACAATTTCATGTACTTGCATTTGAGCAGAAGAGAAACACCATTTCTTCTTCTAAGATCTCTTCAACTCAATTTCTTTCCATTGAAGTGAAAACATCAAATGTGTTGCTGCTTTTTTGCTTTATCCAAATGCCTTTACTGAAATGCCCAGATGGAATTTTGCCAGTATAATTTTGTGAATTTCATCCAAGTTGAGATTTAACAACTTCAGATGAAATTTGCCCTAATTTTAATCACCAATTTTCTTCTAAAAACTCATTTGGAAAACCTTTCCTGTGAGCCCTAGCATCCTTTGCTATTAACTGTCTCTAATGTTTTTGTGGTTACCCACTGCACTCACCTTTCTGCTCGGTCACTTTTACCCTTCCATCTCCAGAAAATCTTAAGTAAGCTTCCATCCTCAATACTTACATAAGCAGATGTTCCATACAGACTTCTCCTTTGAATACTCTTCAGGCATGTTTATCTGACTAAATCTACCACAATCAAGAATATTGTTTCTATTAATATAAAACATTTATATTTTTTATTTCAGCTGAGAGTAGTGTCTGAGGCTGCATTGCTGCCTGAAGTAAAACACTAACATTGTGCTGACCACATTTACATTTTGATTTATATTTCTTTTATAAATATCTAGAAAATGTCATCTTCAGGTCTGGGTTTGCAGTAACTGTTAGCACCCAGAAATTTAAACATTAAAAACTGTAAGATTGAATAAACCTCTTAATTGGAGGGCTGGAGCCCCTCTGCTCTGGAGGCAGGCTGACACAGCTGGGATTGTTATCCTGGAGAAGAGAAGGCTCCAGGGAGACCTTAGGGCCCCTTCCAGCACCTAAAGAGGCTCCAAGAGAGCTGGAGAGGGACTTTGGACAAGCGCCTGGAACGACTTTAAGATGGAGGAGGGTAGATTTAGATTGGATATTGGGAAGACATTCTTCCCTGTGAGGCTGGGGAGGCCCTGGCATAGGTTGCCCATCCCTGAAGTGTCCAAGGTCAGGTTGGACAGGGCTTGGAGCAACTGGGGATAGTGGAAGGTGTCCCTGCCCATGGAACAAGATGAGCTTTAAGGTCCTTTCCAACCCAAACCATCCTGTGTTTCGCTGGTTCTTTGATTCAAGGTCCTGCAGCTACTTCTGCAGCTTCTGTTAAACCAAGAGCTGATTTATCCGAGCACGTTTCTCAGCTTGGCCTCAGACTGAGAGGACATCCAGTGTTCAGAAAGACCCTGAATCTGATGTTGCTGTCTGCCAGCACAGAGAAGCACTGGCTGCAGCAAACAGACCACTGCATATGACAAATAACTGTCCTCAAAACAGAGACACTAAAGTTCAGTGTCCTCCATAAACTCTTAATTCACCCCAACCTCTGGGCTCAGAAATAGCCACACACATAATTTCCAGGCAGTGAAAAATAAAGCAAGAATTCAAACCAAAATAATCCAAAATATCTCTTCTCATGCGCAGCTAGGATTATCTGTACTGCAAAATTGATTTGTCAAAAAGAGGAACCATATGGTTTCGCTGTAAGCAAGCTGTGGGTTTATGTTTTGCTGATAAGAAAAAAGAAATGAGAGAGCAACCCAGGCACGTCTGCCTGGTAAGCATTTCCTGTGCTCCTTCCACAGTGAAACAGAGACTAAAAATCGAATACATTGCATTAAGTATCTACCAAAATGACCTAAACTACAGGAGTAATTACCTGGAAGCATGTTAAGCAAGGCTGCCACTCACTGTCTGTGCAGAAAGGGAGTGATCCATGCCTTCACCTCATAATTCCCAAACACACATAACTCACTCCTTTGCACTGCTTATTGTTGGCTATTTAATGTCACTCAAACATGCTGGAATAACTGGATGCCAGAAGGAGACAGAACATCAGGTTCTATCACCCCTGCAGAAAATAAACACACCAATATTATTTCTGCAAGTCCCTTTTCCTGCAGAAGTACACCTGGAAATCAGTGTCCCTGAAGTCACAGGCATGATGTTGAGCATCCAAAGCAATCTCATAGAAGAGCTCTGGGAAGAGCTCAATGTGTCAAAAAGCAAAAGAAAAGCAGCTAGAAGTGAAATATGAAATAAAGCAGATGTAGCAAAGCATCTTGTGTGCACTGGCACCATCTGGTCCTGGCACTGGTCCCCTCTCCACCAGGCCTTTGCTCCCTTGCAGAGCTGCCAAAAATCCTGCCAGGGCTGGGTTTCCAACGCAACAAATGGCTACCAGGGGCTGACCCTCTCACAAGAAAATCCAGATGCTGGCATAGCTTTTTAAGAAATTAGTGTTAAACATGACACCAGACCACCAGTCCAGGGGGAGATACAAACTCTTCAAGTTGCAGAGAATGAACAAGGTCCCCAGCTGTGCTGCAGTCACTGGGAAGCTGCTGTGGAGATGTTGGAAAGCTCTCACAAACCTGTCTGCCTTCCAACACACAGGTACAGCCCTACAAAGTGGCTCCCCAGGGAAGGTTTTGGAGGCCCAGGGGTGGCACAAAACACATATATCAAAGCACAGCCCTTTGCACACCCATCAATGCAAGGACCACCTCAGCAGGCAGGGCTGGGCTCAGCAACTGCTGTTCTGGGGATCCCAAACTCTGATGGACTGAATAGCAGCCACAGGACTATTGTCTGTCAGTGCCATAAAGGAACATCTGGACAAATGCAAGCAGTGAAATGTGCGGGTACCTAAGGAACACGACTGTCATAGCACATAGTCTGGCAAAAGAAATGCAGCTTGTTAACGATATGTGGGTCTGGCACCTGCCTGATGTCAGCATTTCCAAACGAAAATACTCCTCTGTGTTTCTATTGATATAATTAATTTTTAAATTGTGGAAAAGGGAACCTAATTTCTGATCATTCTCACAGGTCACCACTAAACATTTGTGAAAATGCTCTTTCAAAAAAGCTTATTCTTCCATTAATAAGTAATTTCCATGCAAGAGAGAAGGAGGGAAGGAGAGCAAAAACGTATTTGAAGTGAGTTTCTTTCTGTGTTTACACATCCATGCTAAGCTCTTTCCTCACACCTCTGTTACAGCAGGTACCTCAGGCTCACTCCTACCCACTGCCCTCATTTTATTCTGTTTTCTGGGTTAAACTGATATTTCAGCATATGTAATTAACAACATGCAAACATTCTGCAGCATGAAGGGGTGCTGAGACTCCCACATCAGACTGAGTGTCATCTGTCCCATTTTAGGCAGCACTGCTGTCATGGAATTGCATCATGGCTTGGGTTGGAAGGACCCTTAAACACATCTCATCCCACCCCTTGCCCTGGGCAGGGACACCTCCCACTGTCCCAGGTTGCTCCAACCTGGCCTTGGACACTTCCAGGGATGGGGCAGCCACAGCTGCTCTGGGCACCCTGTGCCAGGGCCATTCTCTGAGGTCACCAGCAACAGGGGAGTCCCAGGACATCTCAGCATCCTGCTGGTTTCATCGGGAGTGCTTCTGCAATTTCATATCAGTTTGGGCAGCAGCTGCTATAGCACAGAGCAGGATCCCTTCTGGCTTGAAGCAGAGAAGGTTGCACAAGTAAAGAAGAACAGAGAAGCAAATGCATCCAGAGGAAAGTAAAAAGAGAGCACAGTGTCAAATACAAAGCAGCTCTGGAACACAAGGGAGGCAGGACCATGCACCAACATGATCTTCTCAGATAAGAGAGCAAAAGCCCAGACCTGATTGCTGCTGGATGCTGGAGATGATTCAGTGGGAGCCTGATCCTCCTGAGGCTCATCCTCTGGCTTGACAAAACTGGTGTGAAGCCAGCAAGAAAAGAAGTTATGGGCAAAGCATTAAATCAGCTTGTCAGCATGGCCGAGGTGGAGCAGCATTGGTGCTGGGCCCTGTGTGGCCAAGAGGTGCTAGACAGCTGCACAGACTACAGTTATTCACATCTCTATCCATATATCCAGCTGGTAAAACACACAGTAGCATTCTGACTACTTTATTCCCTGTAAAATCCAAGCTACCTATCACCTAAGTGCTAGATTAGAGTTTGATGGCAACATGTGCCACCCACTCCAATTTCAAACATAAATAATGGGTAGGATTGGAGTAAAGTGATTCTTAATCAATGTGTTACTCTGTTAGGATAGGATTTGTTCCAGGCATTGTACTGCCATCATCATGATGGATTTGTTTTGTCAATTTACATCAAAGTCAGATTATTCTCATATGTAGATTTTACTTCTGGACATAGAAATGAGGGCAACACCAAGTATTTCTCTTCTTATGAATGAAAAACATGAATTAAATGAAAAATTAGGTAATTTTCTATATAAATTTATATCTATCTATCTCTCCACTATGGAGGACACCAAAATGATGCATAATTCAAGCTGTTCTTAATTAAAAATGGCCCATGAAAGTAAGGCCAACAGTTCTTTTGCAATAGTTTAGTGAATGGAGCTAATAATGCTGATGGTCTCCCCTCTCTGGCATTTTAAAGCAGATGATAAATAAATTACATATTTGCACAAAGCAGAGCTTGTGGCCTGATTTCTAAAACAAAGACTCTAATGACAATACAATTGAGAGGAATAACTTGAAGTGAGCTTTTAATGTGCACTTCAGCTGAGACCCTGAGTGTATCAAATGTTCCACAGGTGATTTCAGCAGGATGCTACCAAAAGTCATGGCTCCTGAGAGCCAAATCCCAGCAGGCAGCCAGGGATCAGCCTGGGCTCTGCTTGCCTGCAAATTCTGTTAGCCCTGCTTCTTGCATAATGAGCATTGGTATTCACAAGAAGGAGAATGGGAGTAACTGGTTACACAATACCATAGTCTTGTACAGATGGTCCTCAGCCTCCCCCATGCATCTCTATGTCCACAGCCTCTGAGAGGTTCAAATTCAAAGAAAGATGCAAGTGTTACTCCAGGGAAAGCCACGCAAAATGAGGGAAATGAAAAACACAAAGCTGAATCTATCAGCTCAGCTCTGAAGTTGGAATTTGCAGGTCATGAATGTTTCTATGTCATTTTCCTTCTTTCTCATACCTCTAGTGAATAACCAAGAGCAGGAGCATCCCTGCACCTTCCCTCTGCCATCAGGCCCCTCTAGCCCCAGCCAGGTTTTCAGAGGCACATCCTTGGTGGTGGAAGTGTCCTGCACTGGGCTGATGAAGTCTGTAGGTTTACAGTTTCAACTTTCACCATTATTTTTCCCCTGCTCATGAATAACCTCCCATTCATTAAACCTTGTGCAGCCAACTGAAATATTTTTGTAGACAGTGAAAAACAATCCATGGGCTCCATGAGCCAGACCCTGCATATTTTCTAATGGAAAATTTTCTAATTTTCTAATGTTCAAATTTTCCCTTTTCCACAGTCAAGATAAGACATGGGCTTGGACCAATGCTCAAAACATTCTTCATCATCACGGTAGTTGCAAATGTTAGTAAAAGTTAAACAAATATGCTAAAGAAAGCAAATGACTTTGGGAAATACAGATTTCAGCATTCAACTCAATACTGTCCCCCCAGCAATTTACTGTGAGGGTGGGGAGGCCCTGGCACAGGGTGCCCAGAGAAGCTGTGGCTGCCCCTTCCCTGGAAGTGTCCAAGGCCAGGTTGGATGGGGATTGGAGCAACCTGGGATAGTGACCATGGCAGGGGGTGGAATGAAATGGTCTTCAGGGTCCCTTCCCACACAAACCATTCTGTGATTCTATGATCTAGCACCTTGCAGTATGGATCAGGTCTCAGGAGGAGAGCAGACAAGTTTTACTCACAGTCTGTCTTGGGCAAGCCCTTCTCCATGCTCATACAGGCTCTCAATGTGGGAGAGCATGAGCAATTGCTTACAAGGACAAACTGATTTCAGCACTCTCCCTTCAAGAGGAGATGATTCCAAGCACATCTAGGGTCTGGAGGAGGCTGTGAGTGCTTGCTTGTATGAAACTGAACTGGAAAACCTGACCCTTCTGTCTGAAAGGGGGTGGTCTGACACAATCTACCCTTTTGCTTTTGTTCCCATTAAAACACAGAAAGAAGAAAAATGTTAAACCCACCTTGTGCAGCCAGTTCTAATACAAACACCTCACCAGCACCCATCCTATCAATGGGCCCAGAAAAGGGCTGGCAGTGTAGAAAGCTTCAGCTCTGTGGATTTCCACCCACTGGATGGTTTGGCACCTCCAAGGATCTCTGCAAAACCCTTCAGCCTTTTCTCTTCATAGCAGACAATCTTTTATAACACCTAAATGGATCAATTTACATTTAACCTGAAAGCCCGCTAGTAACAAATCCTCCATTTTCTGGCTTCCCATAATATTTATTAAAGTTTTGATACCAAAATTAAACATTTTAATAGATCTTTGATAAACTGAACAGGATTTTACTGCTTGTTGCAGATTAGGAAACTAAAATAGAGGGAAATCAAGCAGCAATGTTGTCCATTAAGCCCTGGATCTTCAGGTTTAATATATAAACCACTGATGCTTCTGATGACCCTCAGTGGGCTACACAGACAAGCAGAAGAGCTGGACAGTGCTAAGGACCTCAGGAATTCAAGGGTAAAGGACAGAAAATTATTATCTGAACACTCCCGATAGAAATCTGAGTCTGAATGTGACAAATCCTGCTTTTAACATGGTTTTCAGTTTGTAATAGGCAGGGTTGAAATCCAGCACCCTGTGGAAAGCCAGTCACTAGAGAAGACAAAGGAAACTCCCACATCTATTTTCACTGAGAAAGCACATGTCTGTTAGGAGCCATAGATACAGGAAAGATGAAGGATGCCCCACCAGACAACTGGACAGGGCAGAGGCTGCTGGTTGTGCCCTGCAGCAGCCCCAGCACTGCCCCATGGGGAGCATCCTGAAGCATCCCCTGGATGCCTGTGCATCCACTGCCCACACACCAATACACTCCCACTCTCCACCAGTGCTCTGGGCACTGCAGGACACAGAGCTCAGCCTGACTGCATATCTGCCCTTCCTAGCCCCAGGTTATCTGCCTGCAGCAACTGCCTGGTCTGGTTTGTGCACGACACTGGAGTGTTGCTGATAAGAGCAGATGTGCCCCGATGGTGTGGCCGGCGGCCTCCTGCTTGACGTGACTTTTGACAGACTGGGCACAACCTCTACAGATGGCAGAAAGCACCATTGGTGGGGGGACATTGCACTCACGTACCTTGATCAAAACATTCTCAAATGGGAAGGGTCCAGAGCTGGGCAAAAAACACTTCAGGCATTAAAAAATCCACCCCCAACATGAAATTTTAGGTGGACCAGAGCCTTGATGGTTATAAACTCATTTTTTGCCAGAAAGTCCCAAAACATATGAATTGCATTTGCACAAAGAACTTATTTACAAAGAATATAGAAACTCTTCAACCTTTCCTCTTTGAAACTTTCTTTTTTTTAAAATAGAGTATCAGATATAGGTTTGTTAATCTTCATGGACAATTTCCAACCACCCTGTTAAGCAAAACCAGCCTGAATGCTACAGATTTTGCCTGCATTCATTTCCCCTGGCTGGCCCACTTTGGCTTCTCCAAGTCCTTCTTCCTTCCCAACAGCAAACTGAAGCTTCCCCATGTCCTCAGTTTGCTGTGTTAAGCTGTGAAATGCACACAGAATTGCACACAGAAACTGTGACCCAGCATCCATGACTGTCAGCAAGAATTTCTGTGAATAGTTGATTTTTTAGACACCAGTCTGAAAAGGCTAGCAAATGTATGCCTTTTATTATGGTGAAAGAAATAATTCATAGGCTGAGAAACTAACAGCTAGATTCAAACTCCTCCTGTGTGGTTTTATCGCTTTTTATTTTAATTCTCTCTCAGTTCTTTTCCTGATACGGTTTGGCTTTCCCATTCCTGGGCTTCAACCCCAGGGATGTGCAGCCAGGAGCCTGGCTACAGGCACCAAAGCAACCTGCAAACTGCACAGTGTGAAAGCCATGGCACCATCCTGCCAGGAGCCAGCAATGATTAACGGCGTGAGTCAATAAGCACATCTGCTTTCAGCCTCCCTGGCCACAGGATTTGGTGGAAAATGGCATCAAGATAGACAGGAATGCCAGTATAAGGACAGGGAGCCAGTCTATTGTGTTTACTTTTGTCCATTAAAAAAGTCAATGATTGCAGGTGAGTTACAGACAGAATGACAAGTCACTCAAGAGAGAAGAGCAGAGGGCGGCAGCCCCATGTCTTCCCCTTCTTTTGTACATGACTAGGAAACTCAGATCTGCATCTGATAATTCAGCTAAACACTGGTAGCTTTTGGACAGATAGATTAATATGAATGAAAAACAGTCCTAATCAAAATTTCTGCACGTATTAACAATAATGGGCCAAATATCAGAGCTCTCTTGCCCATGCAAAACTGTCCCTGGCTTCAAGGGGCACCATTGTTTAAAGAAAAGCAGAACCTGAGCGTCCAGTCCAGATGCCTCTTTTGACTCAATCAGCCACCAAAAGTCTTGGAAATAACTGCAGATCTGAGCAGAAACTCTTCTGTGTGTAATTCCACTCTTTTACATGAAGGTACAAATTTCTGCTCCTCCAAACAGGAGAAATCAAAACCCAAAACTTGCTCTTTGCACCTCTCTGAGAAACTGCAGCCCAAGTCATTCACCCGCACACTGTTCCCAGCCCATGCATGGAATTTGGTACACCATCTCTTCCCTTCACCCGACTCAACTTCTGTCCCCCTTCTCACCTCTCCTCAAAACCATTCCAAATCAAAGCTCCTCTACTTAGGAGTTTGTGACACATAAGCAGCATTGTATCTGGATTTAATTCATCCCAGAAATAATAATGGAGTCGTTGCTCCCAGGTCCGTTGGGGGAAAGGCAAGCAGTTAGCCCATCCCCTTCCCTGACAGTGTTCCTACCCACCACTGCTGCTCCAATTTGAGCTGAGGCTGCTGAAAGCAGCTATAGACCCCCCTAAAGATGCTGGTGGGCCACAGGGGCTCTGCTCTGCTGGCAAAGGCTCATACAAAGCCCAGGCACCAGCTCAAATCCATAACCAAGACCCCCAGCAGATATAGGAATTGATTTATTTTGGGGACTGATTGCTCATTCTGCAACTTCTGCATTTCTCTCTGTCATCTGACAACCAAACGAAACATGAGAGAGGCAGACTTCCACACAGACTGCAAAATTATCTCTCTGCCAGTCCTGATCCACTGAGCTAGTCAAAACTCTTCCTCAGAATGACATACTTGCTCATCTGCAGCTTCATTTCAAAGACAGCGTGTCAATAAAATGCCTAAATGAAAACTAACAATTGTCCTACATGTTGGCTTGTCCCCATCACAACACTGAAAGCAAGGTTCTGCAGTGCACATAAAAAGTCAGTGGCAATCATGACTAATAAGATAAATCGTGCTCATTCCAAAACTCTCTGCTGTAGAGTTGCAGAGCTGCATGAGGAGGGTCTGCTTTTCCATGGGAAAGGTCCAAGGACCTCCTCACTCCACCACAGTGGTAACAGCAAAACCGGCAGTAGTTTGGCCTTTCTCTGGTGACAGCTAACCCAGAAACCACTGTCACTTGTGATTTTTTTAAATATCAATGTTTTGGGTCCAAAGAATTCAGCTAACCTTATTCCCTAGCTGAAATTCAGAAGTCTCAGGTAATTTAACAGTAGTTAGGAGGAAGCGTAACAATCTTTTGCTGTGAATGACTCAGAAAACCCAGGAACTCTTTTCCTTCTCTATTTCGTGCTGTTCCTGAGCTTTAATGACATGCACAAAATTCCTTCTCTCAAAGCAGTATCAATGCCTGGTGCAAATGCCTAATCACCCTGATTAACATCTTGCAAATACGGGAAAGAAAACCAATGAGGTGGCATTGTGCAACTGCTACCTCTTTAAGTTACTTAATACAAGGTTTGACTTTGATCTCATGGGAGAACAAGAAAGGAGAAACAACCCCCAAGAAATTACAAACCCATGTACTTCAAGTTATGCCACATTCTGCCCTGTGGAAATGATCAGTGTTTTCTTCTGCAGCCTAAAAACTGAGTCACATCTCAGGATTGCAGGGACAAGGCAGGAGACCTCTGTGCAGCCTTTCTGCAGAGCAGCAGGACTCCTGGCTTTGAAGAACAACTTTGCTTTTGCCTGCCTGGAAGAGGAAATGTAAACTCAGTGAGACAATTTTAGTTTCTTCACTGGCAAAGAAGCTCAATTCAGAAAAATAAAGTTGTCATGAGAAAAGAATAGACACCTCAAGTCGCATCAAAGATACATCCATCCTGGTAACTGCATTCCACCATGGACATCAACAAGGTACAACCGAACCTGTACGTGGTGATCCCTCTTCCATCCTCCAGCAAAATGCAGCTTGTGTGTTCCCTTCAATGTTGTCTGCTAGATAATTCCTTCCACAGCTTGGTCTGGAGGGAGCATTCACAGCATCCTGCAGCACATCCTACCTTGTGAAATCTCTCCCATTCCCTCATTTGGGAAGCAGAGGGACAAGAAAGAACCACAACTACAGATGAGAGGCCGGCAGAGACCTACTTATTGATAACCTGTCATAACAAGTGTTTCTGCATTTCTTTTCCCTTTGTCTGTGGCTGCACTGATGTGTTTGCTTGCATCTCTATGTTTACAGAATTATGTGCTGCCTAGCCTGAAAGAGCTACAGGATGGCATGAAGGAATGAGGGAGGAATCACAGGAAGAACAAGGCACCACTCTGGAGAGCCAGAGCCTCAAGCTTCAGCAACATGGAGACTACAAATAATGACACACCTTTGTTATTCCTTTCTCTTTTCCTCTTTTACCCCAGAAGCTCCCAGTATAATCTTAGCAGCTTCAGAAGCACCAGTATCTCAATGGCAAGGCAGCAGCTGGGCTGACAACAGCTGCCTGCTCCATGGCAATTCCTGCAGGGCAGAAGAGTGTTCAGGTCACCACTGACACAAGCATTTCAGAATCTCAGAGGCTTTTCCAGAGCATTTAATGAGCCTAGCAAGCACTGGTCGATGACTGTCCATAGTACACTACTGCAACAAGGCAGTAATGCTGCTGTGACAGCAAAACAACCACGAAAGGGTATGGAACACATAACAGTGTCTGTACCACTATGGGATCATTCTCTCTGCTCCTGTCAGAGGAAGACACCAGTCCCTCAAAAGAAGGCAGGACCAAGAAAGGCAGAGGGTGTTTGCATATCACAGCTGTGTCTCAGGAAGCTGAAAGACCCTCTAAGTGCTACAAGGCATCAGGGCTGTGCCAAGGAACTTCCTTTAATTTCTTTCTCATTCACACATTAATTCAAATGGAAATTTTGATGTATTTTTTTTCATTCCCTCAAAAGGAACATGTGAGGGAGTTTATCCTTGCAAATATTTATTATCATCCTTTTGCTTACGGTCTAAAATAGTGCAAGATGGCACTCAGCAGGAAAAAGGATCACAAATAATGACATGATGCAATGAAAGATATTGTATAAATACTGTACAACAGTTGGCAGCAAACAGTGATGCATAAATAATACAGTTGCATTTAAATGAAGCATCCTGAACAAGAGTCTGATTTCAAATTATACAAGTAGTTGTCACTGTAGCTGTCTCAGTCACTCAGAGCCTCCAGCAGCACATCTGCCTCACTCAGTACATCCATAGTTACAAATGGGTATTCACAAAGGTGGGATCTGCACAGCAAACCTTCAGAAAGCAGCAGAGAGGGGACAAGAGAGCACAACAACCAGCAAAGGTCTGGCAAAGCCCAGTGTGCTGCAAGCATCATGCTGCTCCTACAGCCAGTACAGCAGCTCCGCGCAGCACAGCCAGGCCCCGACCCAGTGTACTCCAGTTCAGCACCGGGAACTCCTGCTCCAGGTGTAGTTGGTTTGGAAAAAAAAGCGTTTGTTGTTCTGGCTGGAGACTTGGCTATATGAGAAGCCAGGTCTATAGATAACTGAGGGATTAACTGAGGGTGGATTTCTAGTCTGAATGCCAAATATTTTCCAGTAGATCCCATATTTCTGGCAGTTTTCACACAGATCTGCATTGGGTAAGATGAACCTATACAGAACCAGAAAAGCCAAGTGTTACCCAGCCCCACAAGAATTTGACACAACAAAGAAAAGCAGCCATGCTCTTAAAAAAGAAAAAAGTCAGTAATTATCAACATTATCAAACTAGAGCAACAAAGTCTACACTTGGGTTTGAGTTAATTCTCTAAATAGGTTTCCTAGAAGTAGTTTCACATTTTCAAATGATCTGCTCTATTAAATTCAAATTTAATGCACAGTTAAGCACATTCAAAGGATGCAATTTAAAGCGTTGCTACACTGGTAGCCCAAATACATTTGCTCACTTCTAAGGGCACAACAAAAACGGGTCATTGATAATGTCTGTTAGAACCTCATGAGCTGCACACAAGCTGGACTTCAGGAGCACTCAGCCCTGCTTGCATTGAAGGCAGAGAAAAGCCTGTCTGCTCTGTCACCCGCAACATGAAGAAACCCTGGCAAGCAGGGGCTCACCGCAGCTGCACCGAGCTCCAGCATTCTCCCATCTCACTCAGCTCTCAGGCTCCTGAGCTGGCTGTGGCTGGCACCAAGCAGCTCCCACTGCCCAGGCCAGTGGGTCCAGGCCGTAGCTTTGGTCCTTCCAGGCCCAGACATCCACCATGGCCATGGCCCCGTGCAGTGGGCATGTCCCACCAGTTCAGGGCCAGACCCAATTATCCCCAAATTACTGGATCTAGTCAAGTCAAAGAGGTTTTTAAAAGAATGTTATGGTCTATGCAATCGAATTGAACAACAAAACTCAAGGGAAGAGAAAGAAATGGAGCGGAAAGCTTAGATCGGTTTCTCATTCTACCCCTCAGTACATTACCATATTCCATTAAAACACTGATATCTTTATTTCCTCCCCAGCCGAGTGACACGTACCCAGGACCAGCAGCTTCCACCCGTGCTGGACACCTCCCTCCGAACCCAGCCCTGCCGGACACTTCCCTCTGTCCCCACGCACTCAGCCCCGGTGCCCCCCAGCCCCCGCAGCGAGTGAACCCCGAACTCCCATCAATAAACCCCAGCGCTTCCTCTCCGAGGGCAGCCTCTCCCCGGGACTCCAGCAGCCCCCGGGTGTCCCGCTCGGACGGCTCCGACGAGGGGGCTGCTTAGTGCAGCCCTGCTCCGACCCTCGGCCCTGGGGGTGCCCCGCGCCTCACCCGCATCCCGCCCCGCTCGGTCCCCAGAACGCAGCCTTAGCACGGCCGTCGCCGGGACCCGCGGGAACCCCCTCGCACCCGGGGCGGCTCCGGGCACCCGCTGCGAGCCGCTGCGTCCCGAGAACTTCAAGGTGCGGGCGAGAGGCCCCCCCGCCCTCTGTGGCTGCAGGGACCGGCCCGAAGCCGACACAGAGCGGGACGGGGGGGCCCTGCCCGGGGCTGAATCGGAGGTTACGCACGCCCGGGGTCTCCAGCACCCCTTCCCGGGGGACATTGCACCTCTCTGCCGGAGGTACCGCATCCTGCCCCGGGCACCTCGCATAGCTACGCCGGCGGGATCCTGCCTCCTGCCCGGGGCCCAGCGCTACCCCCGTCGGCATCCCCCTTCCCTCCGATGCGGCGCAGGACAGAACTTGTGCGAGGGGCGATGCGGGACCGAACTCGTACCTGTGTATGCGCGGGGGCCACCGCTGTCCCGCCCGAGCGCGGGGCTCCGCGGCGCGTCCAGCCCGGGCGCTGTGGCTGCAGGAGGCATGGCCGGCTCCGCCGAGCCCTGCCGAGCCCGGCCCGCCCGGCAGGTGCACCCGCACCCGCACCCGCCCCCGCACCCGCCTCCGCCTGCGCTCCGCCNGAGGGGCCGCTCGGGGCTGGCGGGGCCGGGGCGCTGCCGGAGCGGTAACGGAGCGCTGCGGCTCCGGGGCACCGAGCGGCGCCGCCCGGGACTCCCGAGCGGCCTGGCGGGGATGCGGCACCGCCTGCGGCTCCGGGCAGGGGCTGTCTGCCCCGAGCTGCCCGCCCTTCCTCCTGCCTGTCCTGCCTGCTGGCCCCCGCTGCCCGCCCCTCTCTCCTGCTGCCCGCTGTCCCCAGTGCGGCCGGTCTGGTGCTCACAGCCTGCAGAGCCTCAGGGACCCCGATCTAGTTTCATGGGGCTGGTCTTCTCGCAAGCATGTTATCTACTGCTCTTCGTGCTATTATATTCCAGGAGGTGGACCTCATATACATCCAGCTTACGGTCAGCAAAGTTGCGTTTGCTTTCACTGGGATCTCCGGCTTAACCCGCTGGATAGTTCCCAGATCCATCATCTTCCTGTCCGGGGCTGGGCAGCTCACACCAACGCGCACAGGCTACCACCTCATGTGACCCAAGCACTTTGCATGCAGCGTATGCGTCATTTTGTGCTTGTCACCTCCTGGTCATGTCACCTCCTGTCACTTGCTGCCCTGGCAGCATTACCGAAGTGAGTCTGGGTCTTAGCAGTGTTTGGTGAGATCCTTGACTTGGTGACATTGACAGTGGATCCAGAAAAAGCCGTCACTGGTCTGCACTGTTTGTTCAGGAAAAGCAAGAGGAGGAATAACCTGCTCTGCTGAAGGAGACCTGCATCTTGGTGCTGAGCATATGGTCTGGGGCTCACACAGAGCACTGTGGCTATGAACACTCTCTTCACTTTTTTTACCCTCTCATTTTTTTCACATGGTATTAGAAGGAAAAAAACAGTCTGCAGAAGCAAATTGGTGAGATGAAATTCCAAGATGCACCAAACCCAAATTGACTCTGAAAAGTCTCTTGAGACTCTTCTGGCAACATCAAAAGAAGTGGGATTGTGCCCACAGTTAATGGTGATACGGCTCATTGTGCTGCTGGCTATAGCACTATTTCCTGCGAGCTTTTCTGCCAGGGAGGCCACAGAAATATTGCAGATATAAAGGATTGCTATTTCCATCTCTACAAACAAACCACATTTAAAAAGTAAAGCTTGGCCACATCATAGCTAAACTCACGCATTTTTGAAAATGCAGCAGCTTGTGAATTAGGTTTGTATTTCCAGTAAAGCCACATACTCGTCAATGTAATTAAAGCCAACAAGAAACTATAGCTCCCGCAGTCAAGCCCTTCATATCTGCAAAGCCAGAGGAATACCAAAGACAGAGAATTAATTTTTCTGTTAGCCACTACCCCTGCAGCTGCTATTATACAATTCAAGTTGAGCCACAACCGTGTTATAAGTCAAATCTTTCCCTACAGGCACTCATAGAAGCAAGATCAGCAGCAGCACCTGAATCCCACTCACCTCATGGTGGCATTTGGTTTTGCTTTGGAAAGTGTAATCCAACAGCAGTGGTCTTGCTCTGTCTTGGAGCACCACAGGCAGCCATGAGTCTGGCTGTGACCCCCAGGATGTCACTCACCTCCCTGGCTGCAGGTGAATGCTTTCATAGGTACACAGTGCTTGCCATCATTGGAAGTCCTGCTGATTATTTTAATAGAGAAGGTGGCCCATTCCATTGCCCTGAAGTCTACAGCCCCTACTCAAAATCCAGCTGTCATAAAATGGGATTTTTTCTGAGATGCTGTCATCTTCCATCATCCATGTCAGGGACATGATTTTGCCTTTAAAGCACCCCCCTGTCGTGCAAATACTCTTTGAATTTAGTAAAAAATGTATTTGGTATAGTGGAAACAAACACAAAGAAAAAAGGTGAGAGAGGAAGGAAGAGAACAGGGAGAGCATCTTAAAAATGTTTCATTGGGCTGCAGCATGGAGATGTTCACAATTTTTAAGGCCCCTGGTTTCACCTTCAGCATCAGGGGAAGCCATGCAGCCCAAATAGGCACTTGCTGCCTTTGCTTAGGGATTATTTAACTGTTGGATTTCACTAAGCTGCCCTAAGGCACTGCCTTTCTTTTAATCCCAGTTATTAGGACTGGCTCCAGGCATGACAAGGGCACAAGACTGCTCAAGTAACAGTCCCCAGTGAAGCTGCCTGGGTGGCTGCAGGGCTTGCCTGGCTGCAGGCAGGGACACGCTCCCAACTCCCAGCCCAGTTTTCCAGCCCTCCAGCAGCAGCAAGCTGATCCCTTTTCTTCTCTCCTGGCCAGTCCTGCTGCCAACCCCTTCATTCCTCACCCACAAGAGCTGCCTGACTCCAGCAGAGTGAGCATCAGCCCCTCAGCCCCAGGCAGTGACACTAAGGTTTGCCTGCATTGCAAAGGCAAACCCTGTTCCTCATTCTGTAACTCTTGAAAAGGAAAATAGTAGCTCTCAGACTCAGTTTCTGTTTGGTCAGATCACATATGCATAGGTGTGATAGCTAAAAGCTCAGCAATTCCTGAAAGAAAAATGTGATCCTTAGAAGTGGCTGGGAAGTGATCTGTTGGATTGCCAGAGCTGTTCCCATCCCGTGGAGTGCTGGACCAGTTGTGTACTGCTGTCCCAGGGAGGTGGCTTCCCTCTGTCCCCCCAGCTTCTCCTCTTCCTCATCCTCTCAGCTATAGGTTTCACCCCTGACCTTCTGCTGGTTCTGACAGCAAGGTGTGCAACCACACCTGCTTCCCAGCAAATTCAGAGGGGGAAAGTGGCCCCTTTCCTCTTGGCAGGAGGTTGTTACTGCAGTCCAGGCTTTGTGGAACTGGAAACTGAAGTTTTCACCTTTCCTTTGAGCTGCAGCACTTACTGATGGCCTCAGCACCGCCCTGTGCACGGCCCAGGTTCTGCCTGTGCTCTCAGGGCACTCAAGGACTGCTGTGTGGGACAGCTGTTGAAAGAACCTTGCAGAGGAGAAGGGACCAACTGCTTGAGACTGCTGCCTGTAGCATACCGTAGACCCAACCTCTTTGCAAGAGGAACAGGAGCTACACAGTTCACCACCTGACTCAGAAAAGGAACAGGGCAAGAAAACCTTACTAGGAAACAATCCCTAAGGAAGAGCCAAGAGAGTCAAATCTCATAGAGAGACCACAGAATCACAAAATTAACTAGGTTGGAAAAGACCTTTGAGATCATCAAATCCAACCTATTACCAACACAACCTCATCAACTAAACCATGGCACTAAGTGCCTCATCCAGAGATGGTGACTCCACCACCTCCCTGGGCAGCCCATTCCACTGGCAAATCACTCTGTGAAAAATTTTTTCCTAACATCCAGTCTGAACTTCTACTGATGCAGCTTGAGACTGTGTCCTCTTATTCTGCCACTAGTTGCTTGGGAGAAGAGACTGACCTCCACCTGGCTACAACCTCCTGTCAGGGAGTTGTAGAGAGCAACAAGGTCTCCCCTGAGCCTCCTCTTCTCCAGGATAAACAACCCCAGCTCCCTCATCCTCTCTTCACAGGGCTTGTGCTCCAGACCCCTCACCATCCTCATTGCCCTTCTCTGGACACGTTTGAGCATCTCAACATCTTTCCCAAAATGAGGGGCCCAGCACTGGACACAACACTCCAGGTGTGGCCCCAGCAGTGCTGGCACAGGGGAAGAATGACTTCCCTGGTTCTGCTGGCCACACCATTCCTGATCCAGCCCAGGATGCCATTGGCCTTCTTGACCACCTGGGCACACTGCTGGCTCATGTTCAGTCTCCTGTCAATCAGCACCCCCAGGTCCCTTTCTGCCTGGCTGCTCTCCAGCCACTCTGTCCCCAGCCTGTGGGGCTGCAGGGGGTTGTTGTGGCCAAAGTGCAGAACCTGAAACTTGGACTTGTTAAACCTCCTTTTGTTGGACTCAGCCCATCTCTCCAGCCTATCCAGGTCACTCTGCAGAGCCTTGCTACCCTCTAACAGTTAGACACTCCCTCCCAACTTGGTGTCATCTGCAATTTTGCTAATGGTAGTCTGAATTCCCTCATCTACATCATCAATAAAGACATTAAACAGGACTGGGCCCAACACTGATCCCTGGGGACACCACTAGTGACCGGCTGCCAACTGGATGTGACACCATTCCCCAGCACTCTCTGGGCCTGGCCATCAGCCAGTTCTTAACCCAGTTCAGAGTGCAGCGTGGGCTGCAGCTTTTCCAGGAGTTTGCTGTGTGGGATGGTGTCAAAGGCTTTGCTGAAGTCCAGGTAGACACAGCCACAAGCTGTTGATGTCCTCTGGGCTGGAGGCATAGGACATACCTTCTGGTCAGAAGGGTTAGAAAGAAAAAGCTGGAAGAATAGAGCAGCAGAGAGAAAAGGGTGTTAGAGCAAGTAGGTGTCCTTCTGGGAGTCTGAAGATGCACACAAATGAGGAAAGAATCATAGGATCATAGAAAGTCTGGGGTTAGATGCGACCTTTAAGATTATCTAGTAAAGCAGAAAGATCTAGAAAGAAGAAGATCTGGCAGATGAAATGCAAAAGGAACGAGAAGCAAGCAAAAAAGTGGAAGAAGTATTTGCAAAAAAATCCATAAATTTGTCTTTGGATACTGCACAGGCAGGAAGACTGTCTGTCAGAGAACTGGGAGGGGTACTTGGTCATGCTCTGAAAGAAACATTCAAAGAAGGTAAGGGCATAACAGAAAGGGTAAATTAAGCTAGAGCCTCTCTCTGAAAGGATGCACAGGATGGTCCCTGTGGTGGTAGAGGACGATGTGGAACATACAGACAAAGGACTACAGCAGGTGGCATTCAGCAAGAGTGCAAAGGAAACACAAGATAAAATAACCAAATCAATTTTAAACAATGACATAACTTCTCATGTTGAATCTACTTGATTGTTTATATATTATTTATTGAAATAGAACTGGAACACTAGGTTTTTAGAAGGATTTCTTTCAGATTAAATGTCAGAAACCTTGGATTGGTAAACCTGAAGTCTGTACCACACAGGATTACAGAAAATGTTTTAGCAAATAAGATCAGCGAACACATTAATACATTTAATGTATCACAGAAGAGTCAGCATGGGTTTTATAAAGTTATATCTCAAAAACCTTCTGGAGATATTTAGAGGAGTCAGTGGGCCAGAAGATAGGATTTCTACATGGGTTTTCATAAAAGGGATTTCAGCAAAATCCCTTCTCAAATGACCTGGAACAGCTATGGACAGGACGTTGCACAAGTAAAACAGGCTGAGAGAGCTAGGGTTGTTTAGTCTGGAGAAGAGAAGGCTCTGGGGAGAACTTGCAGCCCCTTCCAGTGCCTAAAGGGGCTCCAAGAGAATTGGACAGGGAGCTTGGACAAGGGCCTGGAGGGATAGGACAAGGGTGAATGGATTTAAACTGCAGGAGGGTAGATTTAAGTTGGATATAAGGAAGAAATTTTTCCCTATGAGGGTGCTGAGGCCCTGGCCCAGGTTGCCCAGAGAAGCTGTGGCTGCTCCATCCCTGGAAATGTTCAAGCCCCCACCAGGCTGGACAGGGCTTGGAGCAACCTGGTCTAGTGGAAGATTTTCCTGCCTGTGGCAGTGAGGTGGAATGAGGTGGTCTTTAAGGTCCCTTCCAACCCAAATCATTCCATAATTCTATGAGAGAGGTGATAATAAAGGACTGCTTCTCTCAGCAGAGAGGAGCAATGCTGGGAACTCCTCAGTGTGAAGGAAACCAGCCTGGTCCTGGAACAAGGAATACTGCATGTAGGGATCCTGGAGATATATTTCTGCCAAGGACATAACTCCATTTTGGCTCCTCCAGTGACTTCCTTGGGACACAGAGCTCTGTGGTGCTCATGGCTGGTAACAAGTGAACACTCACCTTCTGCAAATCCCCAGTGTTTTCCTTTGGTCTAGTAGGTGTCAGGGAGGTGGTGGATTCAGCCTGGGGCCACGGATCAGGAACTATTTTCTTGTAATACTGTGAAGTACAGTATAGAAAAACACAGCAGCACACAGCTACATTTATCCCATCAGAGCCTGAAAACATTAAGCTAATTTGAAGAAGGAATGTTTTTTTTCCTTCTGTAATAGAAGTGAATAAATACAGTGTGATAGGACAAGTGGCATCAATACACATACCATTTTGCCAATAGCTTGGAAAAACAAACATTCTGAGAACAACCCTTTGTATCTTCAAACCAAGATAAAATGTTGCTGTGAACATTCAAACAAGCTATCTCCTCCAGCACTGTCTGGGGCTAATCAGCACAGTTTCAGTTAAGCAGACATGCAGACATGGCCTTGCAAATTCATGTTTGGTTTGGGATTTGGTGCCTGTGGTAATCTGGCATATGTCACACTTTCTTCTCCAGCTTAATTTCTTAGCATTCTAATGGAAAGCAAATAATGATAATTCTGTTTCCCCATGTAAATTGCTTGTGCTGATAATAGGAATAAGAAAACAAAATAAATGGCAAAAACATGCAAATCCCTACATTACAAACATGCAGGCTGCATCACACCATGGGTTTGACAGCCCTGGGCCCCTCTACAAATGTGTGAGAGCATGCTGCAAAGCTGCCTCAGGTTGGCTGATGTCCTGGTTTTGGCCAGGACAGGGTTAATTTTTGCTGTAGCAAGGAGGGGCATGGCCAGGACCCAAAGGTTATTCTATACCACCTCATGTTCTTGCCAGGCTGTAGGGAAGGGAGTCACTTCTGGGGATTCCCTCTGGTCAAGTAAGTGTGGCAGAGGGAGAGGTCCAATAAGAGAAATGCCAGCTGAGCCAGAGGGAGTAGCCAGGGCATCATGGGTGTGAATGGGTTGGAATAAGCTCCTCAATGAACGTTTTGAGTGTGAATTCATTGTGTGAGGGGAGGTTTCATTTTTGGAGAGAGTGACCCTATCCTTCCTTGTGGACTACCAAGAAAGGAAGCAGAAAGAATTACAGTGGTTGCACTCAATCATACCTTGTACTCAATGTTCAGAATTGAGCTTGAGTTTCTTCACTTCCAGCCCCCAATTCCAAGCACTTCTCCATCTGAGCTGCAAATCTGGACTGAGATAATGTGAGCAAACACGAACAGCTTCAGATGCAGAAGTTATGAGGCCCACAGGATATTGGGTCTAATGCCACTGACGAGGTTTATCACGACTAATGTTATCAGTGGCAGTGAAATGGTGTGGCTTAGAGCACATAAACAAGAGAATGCTGACAGGTTCCCCCCAAGAAAGTGAGTTTCAAGTGGTAATTATTAATTATCTCCAAGTAGATGGGCAAAGTTCATTTTCTATTACACATTACTGAAAAAATACTGGAACCAGCAAGGGTTTGGCTTCCAACTGCTGTTTATTTGGAATCTGCACATCTTACCCATGCATGACATGTTACACTAGGGTGGATTCTGAGCAAAATCATGAAATATATTTTGTTTAAACCAAAAATAAATACATGCTTCTACATCCTGCTTTCTCTCTTGAAAATAAAAACTATCCAGGACAGACACAATGTACTCCCCAAAGTTCAAATTTATACCAAACAGAACAAGCACAGCAGTCATCACCTTCAGAAAGGCTCATTAAAGGAGTCATTTCCCCCCACAAGGCTTGTCAATCTGATTTCACAGACAAGGAAAGTAATTATTAGAATATTTATATTAATTTTATTTTCCCACCACAAACTAACTTCTGGAGTCACAGTCATCCAAAATATATTGTGTGAGCTGGCAGCACTCCAACCCCCAATGACTTCCCTCCCATAATTAGTACCTTTTACTTCATTGCATGCCCTCAGTCTTTGTGCCTTGAGTCTCTGTGAAACCTCAAGTACTCCTTTTTAATGGGTACAGCAATGAAGAAAATACATTCCCGACAGAAGTTATGAAGAAATACATCATCAGCTTGTGAAAGTGCAAGCTCTACATTGCTGGTGGCTCAAGGAGGTCAAGTGGATCTACTTGCTCTGTTTATTGCTCTGTATAAAATACTGCAGCATTTTATGCAGGCAGTTTTCTGTAATAACCATTTATTAAAGCCTGCACAGAAGAACTATACCCTAAATACTTGGTCTGAAGCAAAAACCTGTGCTATTACTGATGTGCATTGTTAGAATAACCTGTATATTGCATTATGAACAAGTGCCATTAAGTGAGATGCTCTCAATTCCATCTGATTCCAGCAAGAAATAATAAATGTTATTATAAAATGGACAAGAAGAACAGCAGTCTTTCTGCCAAGTGTGCAGTTTACAGAAAATATTTCACTCTGCAATTGATATCACAGCTTATTTGAGCTTATTGAGAATTGCTGGGCTTTGGCTACAGCCCTCCAACAGCTCCACTCTTGAAAAAAATGTGGAGAGGCATTGCTAGGAGATCCAACCTGTTTTTCAGAAGAAAACTCCACTTATTCACATGTTGGCAACACTACAAACCAATCCTTGCTACCCCAAATGTCAGATGGGACTGTGCTAATGCCAGAGCAATATGAGGAGTGGATCTGCAAGTGACATCATAGGTATGAATGCAATATTAGAACTTTAAAAGGCAAAAAAGGGCTCTGCAACAGCTTGCCCATAACCTTCAGGAGATTGCTCTCGAGTTCCTAGGAAAGCAATGTCAGAAAACTCATCTTTATCCACCATGGTCTTTCTGACAGCCAGACACCCACCGGATATCAGATGCTTCCCACTGAAACACTGGAGGGACAGCAGCACATGAGAGTGAAAAGAAGGAACAGAAATGCCTAAGTACATAAAGTAAGGAACAGAAAAGTAAGGAACAAGTACATAAAAAGTAAGCTAAGAAAATAAAATAATAAAATGAAAACTGAACTAATTTACTGAACTTTTTTCCCCCACAAAAGGCAGCCAGGCCACCCTGTTAAAGCAGTAAGCCAGAAAGAATGACTAGTTCCTGCTGAGCTCTTGCCAAAGTGACAGAATCGATAGGAAAGAGGAAAAGTTGAATTTCAGACAAGATCAGTAATGCACAAGTTACTAAGCACAGTGCTCCACGGTAATGAAGGATAACACACGGTACATGGATGTGTAAAAGTCCACTGTGTGGAGGATCCAGTCACTTGGCAAAAAAGAGAAATGATGTGTGGTTTGTGGATTTATTTCCTGTGCCGGGCTTCACACTCTGCTATGGAGGTCAGTGCCAGCCAGAGCTGGTTGAATAACAAAGTACACAACCAAATATCAAAATATTCTCCTGAATGTGAAGAGCAGAGAGTTCAGCTGGCCGAGTGTGCAGAGTGCTCCTACTCCTGCTGACAAGGGCTTCCCCAGACAGCTTTGTGAAGGTAGCTCGAAATATGTAGTGTTCTTGAAATTGTAGAAAAGCTTTTCCAAAGAAAATTGTAACTGAGATCGTGCTATTAATAGTCATTGCCGCTTAACTGACAAAAAAAGTATCTTATTATCAACAATAATGAGACTAGCCCTATTAACCATTTAAATAAGGGAGAAAATAGTGAAAAGGGAGAGAAACATTCTCATCTGCAATTTGTGATCTTTAATGGAAGTTACTTACCTTGGTTTAAATTAATTACAAATTGCTTTTACTCTATGACATATAAAAATTGCAAGAGAGCTTTCTAGCACATCATGTGTCTGCTTTCTAGAAACCGGGATTTCTTCATTGCCTGCTTTGCTTTAGTCTTCAATATTAAGCATTAAGTGAAGAAGCAACACAGCTGTGTCACATCTTCGGAGATTGTTCACAGCTGAGTGTCAATGAGTATGTCCTAAAAGAACCAGAAACGGGACACATTTCATGATGAACTTTCCATCTAAAAGCCGTGTACAGCTGAAGTAGCACATCTATCTTTCTTTTGTTCTGCAGACGCATGAGCGACAAAGCTGAAGTACTATGTGCTAAGATCCTGAACTGAAGAAAGGCAGCAGCACAATTCCTGTCACAGGCACAATTCCTGTCCCCCAGTACTTGTTACCTATAGACTGAGCCATTATGGCCATGGAGTATGTGGAAACACTGTATATGTTCAAACTTTCCTGCAAATTAATCATCTGGGTTTACAGAGGTAAACCATAAATCATGATCCTCCTCAATCAGGAATCTAGCAAGCAAAAATTGTAAATAATCTAGCTTGCTAGAATTCAGTAGCCTGATTCCAAACAAGCAGAAAAAGAAAATTCACATCCAAAATATACTGTCTGCAATTGCTAATTCTGTGATCACAAAGCTTTGAGACTCCAAAGCCCACTTTCTTATTTCTGCATCTGTTTACTCAGTTACATTGTACTGTGGGCTGTGCTCTGCTAAAAATTACCTCCATGTGCATTGATCTGTGTAGAAGTTAACTCACCGTGGTGTCCCATCACACCATCAGCACAAGTATCACGAGGACACAATCGACGCAGCTGGAAGGAAAATTCTGTTCCAGCTGCTAAACACAGGAAAAGTCCCCATGTATTCTCTAGCCAACAAAATAGGTGGTCCCTAGTGCTCCCATGTGTGATCTCCTCAGGTGCTGGCCTCATAGAAATTGGAAGGGAAAGAACTGCTGACTGCTGCCTTCACCTTAGGCTGGGTTATGGTCACAGGATGAGATATATCCTAAACCAGTTTATCTTTAAAAGAACTGCACAGAAGGGAATAAACATAATCTGAAAGGAAATGTGAGAAGCATTTGACTTCGTGCTGCCATTGGACTTGGAAAGTTAAAGGTGAAAACATAATTTCCTACAAATCTAAAATTACTTGACCAGAATTCTAGAAAAATGGAGTTTAATAATATCTCATTCTTTTAAATTAGCCTTCTAGTTTAGGAAAAGAAAAAATGGTAATCTGCAGAATAAACAAACTGAAATGTAACCTGCAAAAACAGAAAGGGTACATATGATGGGACAAAAAATTCAGGGAAGGGAACATTTTGCCAAATAAAAAGATCCACAGAAGATTTCCAGAGCATCTCTCCTCCTTATATTGAAAAAGTGATGGAAGAATCCATTATGCATTTATCCCTGGGGCAAATACTTCCTTTCTGTTGTCATTGCTTTATCTGAAAGACCTCTATCATCTGGAGGAAACTTTCAGAAGCAAACTTCAGCCACCTCCATGTACATGGCCCTCACCCACTGTGTTTTGTGCAGAGCTACCACCAAAACCCTTGGCTCCTCAACACTGGCAGGTCAACACACTGGGGAGCACAATGTTACAGACAGTTGTGAAAAATGAGGCTCTGATCAGTGCAAGTCTGGCAGAGGGGTCTGCCTTTACAGCTAATTATAGCTAAAACAAGGTTTAGAAGGGACTGATGATACTCCCAAGAAAACACTAGAATAAATCTATTTTCTTATACTGTGCAGGTGCATTCAGTGGCAGCCTCCTGAAGATCTTAATGTCTGAGATGATTATACAAGCAATCAAGGAGTGTAAATAAATATTCATGTTGTATTGGCCAGTGAAGCATTGAACCTCCAAGACAATAAGTCTTCACCTCTGCCTGCAGACACTGAGCACTGTATGAAGAGAAGACCAACATTGCAAACATCTTGAGAGAACCATGCTGCCACCAGCCTATCTGTGTCCCTGACAATACTACTGTCCCTATGAGTTTTGGCAGTAGTTTTAACCTCTGTATTCAATATTTCAGACAGATTTTAGTGCAGTAAAATGTCCAAATTGCAAACCTTAGCATTCTCCTTGTAGACAAAAACAGAGCTCACTGCACCAGACCTTCAGCCTGCTCTAGACATGTTGTTTCTATAACAGCAAAATCAGAGTCTGAGCAGGCAGATTATTTTTGCAATTTTAGCTTTTTATCAGTTTCACTCCTATATACTTGAAATACTCATATGATAAATGGATAAGTATTAATTTTCTCTGGAGACAGGTGCACACACCTGGATACAAATAGCATCATCACAGACAAACTTCACATCTAGATTAAGTGCGTGAGTGTGGTGGCAATTTGTGTTTGGCGGGTTTTTAAATATCACAAAAGCAAATTTCCACTTACACAAGCATAAGTGTTCTATACAATGGTGTTCTGTATCTGTAAGAAACAGTAAAATAAGATACTATTTAATATTTTCTTTTAAAACCAAATAGAATATAAAATGAGTATTTCCTCTGGAAGAGCTCTCTGGGTTTTAACTAATCCACTACAATAAAAGAGACGATAAAATTCTGTGGGAGCTTTGGTATCTGGCAGGGTTTCTCCAGAGCCCAGGAATAGCAGGATAGCACATCTGGAAGATGCAAGAACAAAACAGGATATTTAGAATAAATGTTCTTGCTGACAAGAGGGATGAGCTCTGCAGGCCCTCTGCACACACCATTGCAACTCCACAGCATTTGTTTGCTGTATTTACATGGAAAATTGAAAGAAATGGAATTTAAAGGAGACTCTAGAGTGGTTTTGCAGAGAATTCGTTCAGGGTAATGTCTCCGAGCACTGTATTCTACACATATGCAGGGAATGTTTCCTGCCATATCTGACAATTTTCCAGCAGTATTTAGGTACCGGCTCTCATGGTTATAAAATCTCTTGTAGAAACGATATTTTAGAATCAAACTTTCACGGTGGTGAAACACAGTGTGCAGCAGAAGAGATCAGAGCTCCAACTGCACACAGGACCTTCTGCTTTCCCATTCCTCATTTAAATCAACACAAAGTGTTCTGCTAAGTTTGTTCTCTTAAGATGACTCTTGCATATGCATTCCCCTGAGTTTGTGGGAAAGAGACTCTTAGCCATGGAGATGATAAGCAATAAAAGATGAAATCCCAAATGACGACTGGTTTCTGTATGTTGCACTGCCTGGTGCTGGCAGTGGGGCACAGCAGGGATAAGCCAATCCTCCTCACAGAACAGCTGGAAGGCCACGATTAGGTCCTCTGTTCAGATTGCTGCAGGTAAACTTTGCCAGCTTCTTCGCTCCTATCGAGAGCTTCAGATAAATGCTACTGAAGTGACTTGCTGGACTGACCCTGCTCCCACTACAGTATGTTACCTTGATTCTGAATTTTATATATAGGTTTTGAATGTTATATATATAGTTTTAAATTTCTATTACTATTCTAAAAACAAGGCAACTTTGCTTGTGCAGTTGGTAATATTTCCATGCTGCCATTTCAGTCACCTGTTAGCAAAACAAAAATGAGGTTCTAATATGTGACACTCAGCTAGGCACTCTCTCATACAAGACTTTTAAAACAACATGGCCTAAGTAGTTGTCTTATTTTAGTAGACATGTAATGTTACCATCAAAACCAACCTATCCCTAACAGCTCAAGCCCTGGGAGATCCAGCAAGCAGCAGCACTTGTTACTCGGCTGTCCTTCTGCTCCAACCCTAGTTCTTATGAAATCTGAGTGATGCCAAACAGAGCCAAGCTCAAACATAAACTATTGCAGGTCCACTAAATCTTTCAACTTGCAAGAAGCCTTGAGAGATCTCCAACCTCCAGCTTTCAGATCACACCTGAATATCAGACCGTGTTGCTCAGTGCATTATGCAGGTGAGTGTTGAAGACCTCCAAGGTCAGTTATGTCTTTGGAGGCTTCTGTTCTTCTGATTAATTACCCTCTAAATGAAAAATATGTTTCCTTATTTTTGGTCCTTTGCCTCAATTTTTGTTCACTGTCTTTTTTTCTTGTGCTGTGCACCTCAGTAAAGAGCCTTGCTGTCCCTCACTTGTGACAGAAGGTAGGTATCAGGTTCCATCTAAGCAAACCCAGTTCCCTTTGCTGCCTCTTCTAATTTTCTCACCATCTTGTTCATCCTCCAGTGGCCTTGCTCTAGTTCATCAGCATCTCTCTTATACTACCTTCATCCAAACCTGAGTGAAATGCTGCAGAAAACTTAAACTGGAAGAACATAGAGAAGCCAAGAAAAATGTAACTGTTCCAAATCTTAAATATCATGTGCTACAGCTACTTAACCCAAGTATCATTTAAACAGCCGGAGTGGTCACAACTGGTGTAAATGGTCCTACTCTTTCATGGTGTTGCATAGTCATGCACCCCATCTCTGCCTGAAAATGCAGCCCCATTTTAATTCTGTTAATGAGTCTGAAAGCACACTATGGAAGTGCTTATGTACTCCAGCTGATCCCTGAGAAAACCACAGAAGAAATTAGCAATGAAGAAGCAGACATTTGACTGCATCCTAAAGACAGTGATATCACAAGCACTGAGACCCACTCAGCTACTTCCAGCTACATGGGATAAAGACACTAATGACATCTTAAATGTGTTAGGAGGTTATTAGTTACTCAAGATTCATCTCTATTTCCCTACTACCAGGGACAGTTATCTGTGAATCCATTCATTGTTTCAGGTCAGGAATCTCAACTGGTAGTAGCTTAAGTTGCAGGTGGAGAGAAGTAGTAAATAAGAGCATTTTTCCTGCATCTTATAAAATCTCAGTCTTTCCTCAAAACAGGATATGTCATCACTCCAGCAATAGATAACCTGAATTACAGTGGATCCAATTATTTAAATTTCATGTCACTTATCTTCAGGGTCTCTGCACAGTTCACTGGCAGATACAGGCTTTCTTTATGCCCCGCAAAGCAATGGTTGTTCTTGAATACTGAGTCACCTTATGAATCGCAATTATAACTTGTGGGTTTTAATCTGAGCATTTTAGCAGTGGTATTTTAGATATAAGCAACTTTATCAGAAAGGAACAAAGTAGCTGAGAAAGCCTCCATGTGCCTGGTCCCCTCAGCTCAAGTGAAGAACTGCTTGCTGGCAGGGGTTTGATCTGGTCCTAGCATAGCTCGTATCGTGTTTAATGCCATAATCATTCACCTCTTGCTTGTTATAAAGTGGGAAGTGAAGTTAGCATCATTCTCTGTGGAAGATTAAGGAGTACATTTCCAAATTGCTACAATAAAACCCAACTGGGAGGCAGGGTGAGGATGAGAATTACAGAAAATACATGACACAAGAAGCAGGCTGAAGGAGAAAATTTCAGTGTTGAAGCAAGGCATGAGACCTGGCCTTGTGTTTGCCTTGGAAGAACTGTAGTAACTGTCTCCTGAAGCAATTTGGAGCAGTTGGGTGACAGACATGTTCTGCAGAGCCGGACTCAAGCTGCAGATGCTCTGCACAGAGGGACTGGTGAGGAGGAGTGCAATTTCACCCCCATTCACACACCAAAAAGCTCCCTCTCAGTGCTGTAGTTAAACAACACTGAGATCATCTTAAACAGCACTGTCATCATCTTCTCTATCCACCCACTCTGTTCTCCTTAGGGCTGGCTCTGGCTTTCCTGCAACCTCCATACAGACCTGGAAGCAATGGAACCTTGCCAAGGGCCTCACACTGGGGACATTCAGGTGACAGGTGCCCCCCTGGCTTCCCCCTCCCCAAGGCAGACATGCTTCCAAGTCCTTGCAGTGGAGGCTGGACACTGGGGACTTTCCCTGTCTTTCAGATGGCAATAGTAGGAATTACAAAGTTCATGTTTCCATTAATAGATTGAATATTAGAGGAGTGCTTCAGTGAGTATCTTATCTGCTCACAGCATACAATATTCTCAGACATGGGTGCAGACTGCACCAAACATGAGTGATAAGGCAAAACAAGAGCAAAGAGATCATTCAGCTTGCATGCACCTCATGTTGAGTTTCATTGGGGGCAGTTCTTTTTCAAAGGAAAAAAAAAAATCTCTTAAAAAAGTAGACATTTTTTAATTAAAAAAAGGCTTGTTCTTTTCCATTTTTTTAAATGTCCTTATATAGCATTGTGTGTGTGAATGAGCTGTTGTGATTTATGCTTTTACTTTCTTCAAACTCCAGGTTTTTACCTGGGGTATGTAGCAGGAGATTCCTCCACTTCAAGGCAGAAGCCCCTCTGTAACCTTGTGCAGTGAGTTACCTTGAGAGCCACAGAAAGCAGGACCAGTTGGTAAAGTACCAGTTAAACAGCTACAGATGCTCCAATTGTTCCCCAGGATTTCAGTCCTTAAATCATAGTTGCAGAATAATTAAGGCTGGAAAAGTCCTCTAAGATCAGCAAGTCCAACCTTCAACCCAGCACCACTGTCTTCAGCACTAAACCATGGCCTCAACTGTCACATCCACATGGTTTTTGAACACTGCCAGGGCTTGACAACCCTTTCAGTGAAGAAATTTTCCCCAGTAACCGAAACTTCCCCTGGCACAGCTTGAAACTGTTTCCTCTTGTCCTGTTCCTTGTTCTTTGAGAGCAAATCCTGACCCTCACCTGGCTCCACCCTTATGTCAGGGAGCTGGAGAGAGCCTCTTTTTCTCCAGGCTGAGCACCCCCTGCTCCTGCAGCTGCTCCTCATCAGACTTGTGCTCCATCCCCTTCCCCAGCTCCGTTCCCTTCCCTGGATGCCCTGCAGCCCCTCAAGGTCTCTCTTGTCAGGAAGGGCCCAAAAATGATCCCAGAATTGGAAGAAGGACCTCTCCACTGCCAAGTACAGGGGGATGGTCACTGCCTTGGTCCTGCTGCCACACTGGTGCCAGTACAAATACCATGGTAATATCAGGGAAATGGCACAGACAAAGACTAATGTAACTCCTTTTGTCCCCACTTGGCTTCTCGTCTTGTCAATGTAGAATGCAAATCCTTCCAGGCACAGGTGCCTTATTCCCACACAGTGTGTAAGCCAGTGGGACCCTCGCTCACACCTACGAATGTTTCCCTGATATATTCGCATTATACAACATGTCCTCTTGGGACATTTTTAACCCAGGAGCTCATAAAAGAGCAAAACAACCTTGTAATGCATTTCAAACCCATTTTCCATTTTACAAATCCACAGCTTCCCTGCACTTGGAGAACATCAGGGAGTTCAGATAAGAAACAGAATCTTTCAGGCTCCCTTCCCTCCCAAAAGACAATTACAATTGAACTCCCTTTTTTTTCTGTATGACTGCATCTGCTGGGCATGTGGTTGACTTATATCAGACATTAGAGCACCCTGCTCAGGAACTCAATAATCTTTCATAAGCACTTTAGTGCATCAGCTCTATCTGGTGCTCTGTGTGTTTATCAATATGAGATTTATATGTATGTATAAAATATCTATACACATAACATACACACACATTATATATGTAGTATATATATATTCTATATAACATGTATGCACAAACATACAGGGCACCAGACACATGATATATGTGTGTATGTGTGTGTGTATCTGTATATATCTATAGATAGATCTGTATATCTGTATATACCTATAGATACCTATATCTGCTTGGTCCACATGGAGAGGGGCCTAGAAAAGTTGGCCTAACCAAAGCTCATCTCCCCCCCAACCCGGTTGGCTAACCACGGCCAAAGGGCATCTTCTGATGAGGTCGATCAAACAAAAAGAGACAAACGCATACACCTCCCTCCAGAGGTGCATCCAGATTGACTCTCCCATGTTGGAACATCAGAACCATGGGTGATACTGTAGATAATGGACGTCCTGAGCGTCATTCTGCTCTAATTGCCCACGAACTCTCACAACTTAACATCGACATTGCTGCTCTCAGTGAAGTTCGTTTCCATGAAGAAGGCAGCCTCCAAGAACATGGTGCCGGCTACACACTCTACTGGTCAGGCAAATCCAAACCCCAAAGTCACTTTTCAGGAGTTGGTTTCATGATTAAAAACTCCATTGCCTCCAAACATAAAAGCCTGCCTATAGGTCATTCTGACC
>VXBA01000168.1:4765-33019 GCA_013399895.1 Serilophus lunatus
CTCCCCTCCCCTCCCCTCCCCTTCAGCAGATTACACTCCCTCACAACTTGATGTTATCTATGAACTTGCTGAAGGTGCTCTCAATCTCCTCTGTTGCCCTAGGAGGCAGCAGATACCTCTTCTGGTATTCTGCCTAGAATACATCATAGTAGCATTAATTTAGACAAAATTTTACCTGGTAATCATGCCTCACAAATTGTTAGCTATAGTAAAAGTTGCAGGCTACAATTCAGGTCAACCTTGACCCTGTCTTCACTGAGAGATTAGAGAATAATGAGAACAGAGAAGAGAGAATAACGGCCTCATGTGAATGAGCTGGGGAGAGATAGTCTGACCTGTGTCTTTAGAGTTGAAGGAGCTTATTAAAAACAGAATCACCCTCTGTTCTATGGAAGATGGCTTTCAAATGCTGTATGTTTTATAAATCCACATCTAATCTCATGCTTCCATGGGAGTATCATTCCAGCTGTCCACTGGAATGGTGGCCACCTATTTATGTCACTGATTCCTTGCAAGCTCCTTCTTATAACTGAACCCTGTGAGTCTATTGCATGGTACTGTAGTCAAACCACATTATCAGCTAAAAGAAAGTGTCTCTACCATGGGATTATGGTCCACTTTTCCAGACAATTTCAATCATGATTGAATCACTTTGTGACCTTCATAGAAAATTCTGCTCAGACTTGTGTAATCCATTTTCTGGATATGGCACCTGAATAACATATGTTGCCTTTTGTTATTTTTATGATAAATATAATAAGCCTTCAATATCCTTCAATATCCTTCAATATCTTCAATAGGAGAGTGAAAATCTAGCTGATGCTGAAGAGAGATGTGAAGGACTCATTAAAAGTAAAATCCAGCTGGAAGCTAAAATTAAAGAACTAAATGAAAGATTGGAGGATGAAGAGGAGACAAATGCTGAACTGACAGCAAAGAAGAGGAAACTTGAAGATGAGTGCTCTGAGCTGAAGAAAGATATTGATGACCTTGAAATGACTCTGACCAAAGTGGAAAAGGAGAAGCATGCAACAGAGAATAAGGTGACAGAGGAACTGGGGAATTATTCTTCCACAGACAGTTTTCCCAAACAGTCATCAGTTTTGTGGAAAGTTGCAGTCATTTTTAAGTGTTCTGAAGAGAAGTAAGATATGTTTAAGACTTAGGAGAGAGGTATTTTCATTTAATCAGCTGCTAGACTTTTTTCTGTTAAAATTTTAACTTCTTAGGAACAATGCATTTTCTATGACAGTTCAAAAAGGCTTAAGAGGTTGTTATGGTGCTTTATAGAGAATTTTAATATCTGGTTCTTTACAGTCTTAAGGAATCAGTAGATTTGTTTCTCCCGTGAATATCAGAGGGCTATGATGCTTGTGACCAAGTCAGCACAGAAGATCTATGCTGGCCCTTTCTCATATGCATTGAGAACTGATTTTGCACATGTTAAATGTTTTCTTATTACCCTTTCATGTTTAAGAAGCCCAGGTCTCAGATAGGATGGACATTCTTTCCTTCTGTTGACCTCATGATACAATGAGAGTTCTTCCTGACTTGTAAGGTTCAGACTGTCAGTGTAGCAAGGGGAGTCTATATCAAGTGGTCATTAGCTCTTTTATCTCTAGGAAATGCACAGGTCTCTTCATGTGCACCTCAACAACCTATATGAAGAGACAGAATTTATATATATATATGTTAAAATTCAAAAGTCCATATGATGAGAGAGTGTCCTAGAGGATATCAGGGCCATATACACACTTAGCAGTGTGGACTTTCCTTACCCCTACTATCAGGCTTTCCTATTCAAATGCACAAATGGGAAGCAAGGGTCAGGCAGGCTAAGGCACAGGCCTGATGCATTCGAGATGAGGGTGTTGGTGTGCAATGCTCTGTTGAATCACAAGGAGTAAGTTTCCAAGATAAAGCTAGCAGAGCCAGTATGTCTGGCAGCCCAGCTACGGTTTAGATTTAAGATTAGGGCCATCACTGCCCTAATCTTGTGATGGCTTGTTCAAGGGGCATAAAGTTTTTTGTCATGTTATTGTGTTTCTTCCACTTTTACTGAAAACTTTACATATCTTTGGCTATACTTGTCGCTTGAGCATATCTTTTTAAAGAACCTGACTTGCTGAGAATTTACAGCTGTTTTCATAGCAAATACATCACATGCAGGAAAGGCATCTTTTGAGCAAGAGCAGCTCAGAGGGCTTTTGTAAATCCCAGAGGCAAGTGAAAATCTAGCCCATGTTCCACGTTAGAATTCAGTAGGATAGGGCTGGGGGTCAAAACCAACTAGAGCAAGAATTCCTACAAGCAAGACCAGAGAGGTGAGACTCTCCGGCATGACACTTGCTGCTGCCCCATCACAATCAATGTAAACATTCTGTAGAGAGCATTTTGATTACATCCATGCAAGATTTTGCAAGGATGCACTCACTGTGTTCTCAGTCTGCCATTTCTCAAGACAATCCCTCATAATATGGATGCTGACTGTCTAACAGGTTAAGAATCTTACTGAAGAGATGGCAGCTCTGGATGAAAATATTTCTAAGCTCACTAAGGAGAAAAAGTCCCTGCAGGAAGCCCACCAGCAGACACTGGACGACTTGCAAGTTGAGGAAGACAAAGTCAGCACACTCACCAAAGCCAAGACCAAACTGGAGCAGCAAGTAGATGATGTAAGTAAAAGGTTTTGGGTTATGAATGTAGATGCTCTGACAGATTAGAAGACTAGAAATCTGTAGTTGGGAAAATAAGAAACAACTGAAGTAGCCAAGCGAGCACTAATAACATCAGCTAACAAGTAATTGATAATTGACAGGGAATTGTGGAATCCAGTGCATCTTTCATATTCATCACTGGATATTTCAGCATTCTAGACTTTTGTGAACTTATTTTACCCATTAGCTAGATCAGGACACCTCTGACAGTTTGAAGGTTGCTGCAGAGTTGTGTGTACATATACTCCAGGAAGTTATGAATACTTGGAATTTGCCATATTTAGTAGTCTATATGCTAGAGACTGCAGCCACTGGAAAATTTTAATTTCTGTTTTTCCAAAAGCTTGTATTTCAACTGTGCACAGCAAGCTGAAACCAAATCACCCTGGCGGCTCTGATGTCGTAGTGAGAGTGTAACAGAGGTGGAGATGATATGATTGTTTTCTCTAAGCATCAATTTCCAACTTAGTCAGATTTTTTAAAAAATAACAATTACATTCAGAGTAAACTTAATGTGTTTTGAAGACTGTTTTATGTGTTTTAGCTTGAAGCATCTCTGGAACAAGAGAAGAAACTGCGAATGGACCTTGAGAGAGCAAAGAGAAAACTGGAGGGTGATCTGAAAATGTCTCAGGATTCCATAATGGATCTGGAAAATGACAAGCAACAGATGGATGACAGGCTAAAAAAGTACTGCATTGACTTCTTATGCTATGAATTCTGAAATTTATGTTTTATCTTAATCATACTGAATTTGCCTTCTTAATCTTTAACAGAAAGGATTTCGAAATTAGCCAGTTGCAAAGTAAAATTGAAGACGAGCAGGCTCAGAGTTCTCAGCTGCAAAAGAAAATTAAGGAGCTTCAGGTAAAGTCTAGAAGTTATTAATGTTTTTAGTAGCAAGCACAAGTTTCTTAAAATTAATTTATATTTATTCTTAGACTATTCTACAAAAAAGTTTCCCTCACATGAATAAAACCATTAATATGGACTCTGTGTGCTGTTCTCATCTCAGGACACTTTTACAGAAATTATGGCCTATAATCATACATAACTATGTAGGAAATTGTAAGGTGAAGATTGTAGAAGGCTTTGAAAATGCCACTGAGAATCACTTTTCTAAGAAAATGTGACATAGTGTGTCATGATCAAGACAGAGATCACCTTCTAAATGCAGAGCCAGGAAGACAGCTCTCTTCAGTGCTGTTATCCCATGACTGCTCATCTTAAAGTTCCTTCCATCCTGTTTGCTGATGGAGAAAGGACACTGATTTGTTTCTGCCTGACCTTTGGAAAATTTCTAAGAAACTCGTATTCCTTTACATTTTCCAGTGACACACCTCTATTTCTTCAGAAAAGTGCCATTCAAATTCTTCTCAAAACAATAAATTAATTCTGAGATATAGCATAAAATGAAGTATCAGATTTTACATTCACTGTTGTTCCAGAGCCGAATATTGCATGCCCTAGGACTCAATTCAGTGAAATTTCTAATGATGCTTCTTCTCTTTCTATGCATATATAAATGGATGTGAATCTTTGCTCTTTATTCCTTAATGATAAATTCAAATCTGTCTGTTCAGAAGTCCTCTTTTAAACAATTAACTCTCATAGGCCCGTATTGAGGAACTGGAGGAGGAAATCGAGGCAGAGCGAACCTCTCGCGCTAAAGCAGAGAAGCATCGGGCTGACCTGTCGAGGGAGCTCGAGGAGATCAGCGAGCGCCTGGAAGAAGCAGGAGGGGCGACGGCAGCTCAGGTGGAGATGAACAAGAAGCGTGAGGCCGAATTCCAGAAGATGCGCCGTGATCTCGAAGAGGCCACGCTGCAGCACGAAGCCACGGCTGCCGCCCTGCGCAAGAAGCACGCGGACAGCACGGCTGAGCTCGGGGAGCAGATCGACAACCTGCAACGTGTGAAGCAGAAGCTGGAGAAGGAGAAGAGTGAGCTCAAGATGGAGATTGATGACTTGGCCAGTAACATGGAGTCTGTCTCCAAAGCTAAGGTTGATGTGCAGGAAGAAACATTTCTCATTGTTACCATTGTTCTGAAAAATCAGATGAGCTGAAGGAGATGATTTCTATCTCTTCACAGAGCAATCTGGAAAAGATGTGCCGAGCTCTTGAAGATCAGTTCAGTGAAGTCAGAAACAAAGATGATGAACATGTGCGATTAATAAATGATCTGAACACACAGAGAACACGTCTACAGACTGAGAATGGTATGTCTTTTTATGACATAAAGTTATGACATAAAGACACTCCTGTCTGAATGCCTGTGTATTTTATAACTTGTTTATCACTCAGTGACCTGAACAAAACTCAGAATACAGAATTTCCTCCTAATGGCAGTCGTAGAAACTCCACCCAAGGAATCATAAAACCAAACTAAAAGAAGAACTGTTAATCAAAATGAACATAGGAATTTGTGGTCAGTTATCTCCTTTCTTTTGATGCTAGCACATCATTTCTCTCTGACAGGTTTTCCTATTGGCGGGAATGAAATTGCTTCTATCCCTTCAATTTACCACATTTTGTCTTGTAATCACTTTCCACATGGCTGACTGCTCTTATTCATTTTCTTTATTTCTTGTATCGCTGTCTAAAAAAAAATCAACTTTTTCATGTTAGGTGAGCTTACTCGGCAACTGGAGGAGAAGGAATCCTTGATTTCTCAGTTGACTCGAGGAAAACATGCTTTCACTCAGCAGACTGAAGAGCTGAAGAGGCAACTAGAGGAAGAAAATAAGGTGAGTTGCTTTTCATTTGGATCAATAAATTATGAAATATTAAGTACACTAAAAACATAAATTAGATTAATTCTCAGAGAAAGATAGGGATGTCAGAACAGTACAAATTTTGAACTTTGCCTTGGAATATAATACAGAGAAGAGAAATTAAATAAGGAGGACAGTTTAAGTACTTCTCATCATGCCTTCTGAAGTTTAAAAGCGTGAAAGAAGTGAATGAAAACAGCTCTGTGTGCATACCATACTGCTTCCGGAAACCCTGAGACAAAGCAAACAGCAGCAGCCAGAAAAAGAAAATAGACCTGGAGGTCCTGCATCTTGTCTGTTGCTGGATTTATTCCATGTTTGCCTGAAGCACATGGTGCAGATGTGTTTGAGAGGTGGCATCCCATAAAAGATGGACAAGCACCTGCCATTATTTAACAATATCGAGTATGAAACACAGAGTCCTTAATGTTTTTAACTTTGCTCCTTCTGTTACTCTAGCAACTGTAGCACATGGGAAGGGAGATACAAAATTTTTATCAAACCGCAGTTAAAAAATCCAGTCACAATTTGTAAGTGTTTTGACAATTTGTGTAATTTTAACTATCTAGGCCAAGAACGCCCTGGCCCACGGCCTGCAGTCCGCTCGCCACGACTGTGACTTGCTCCGGGAACAATATGAGGAGGAGCAGGAAGCCAAGGGGGAGCTGCAGCGCGCCCTGTCCAAGGCCAACAGCGAAGTGGCCCAGTGGAGAACCAAATACGAGACGGACGCGATTCAGCGCACGGAGGAGCTCGAGGAGGCCAAGTACGTTGAAGGATGGCCCAGAGCAAGTAGCATGCTATTTAAGCATAAATGAGTGAAGGAACTGCAGGAAACCATAATATGCTTGTAGTGGGAATATTAGGAGTGAAAAGGGGAGTGAGCAAACATTTAAATGAAGAGTAGGGGTAGAGGCTTAGTATTGTCTGCATAAGAGAATTCCAGTGCATAAACTATTCAGTTAATAATAGTAGTTGAAAAATCACATTCTTTACACTGTCAATATTGAAAATGTATTTCTGGTCCCTTTCCATGTTGGTACTTGGGTACCATCCTATGCACCACTCCAGGCTCTTGGCATCACAGTGTTCTAAGTTTTTCTCTCTGTCCATCTTTCACATTCCCAACTCTTTTCATATCCATTTTTTGAGATGGTTCAAATTTTCTTTTTCTCAGTGCTGGTTGTCTCATCCTGCAGGAAGAAGCTGGCCCAGCGCCTGCAGGACTCAGAGGAGCAGATTGAGGCTGTAAATGCAAAGTGTGCTTCGCTGGAGAAGACAAAGCAGAGGCTGCAGGGGGAAGTGGATGACCTGATGATTGATGTAGAGAGGTTGAATGCAGTCTGTGCAGCATTTGATAAAAAGCAGAAGAATTTTGACAAGGTACATTAAAAAGACCGTGCCAGATCTGGACATCATGCGATATTTGATAGTCCAGGACAAATTCTGAAATTATGAAAGTTCTGCATCTTACCCAAAGCAACATTATGGCAAGGAGAGAATACTTGGTAGAGTATGACCTTTCTTGGTGGGCTGAGTTCAGGACCACTAGCTCCTGCAATAGTACAAAGGCTCACACATCCTTATTCAGACCAACCACATTGTGTCCAGACAGGTGTCAAATCAAATTCCCGCATGAGAGCTTGGGATGTGCACTACTGCTAACTGAAGAGGCAAAGTTAAGTAGATTCCACCAAAACAACCAAAGTATGTATCACAGTGAGCTGATTGTCAAAGGCAGAGAACAGCCCAAAGCAAAAGACTCTAAGATAGGCCATGCCTCTTGAGTTCTTCTAAAGCTGCAGAGTGTTGCAGAATGGGTCATTCTTATGCTTCTGTCACTCCAGGTCCTGTCTGAATGGAAGCAGAAGTACCAGGAGTGTCAAGCTGAGTTGGAAGCTGCCCAGAAGGAGTCTCGCTCTCTCAGCACTGAGATCTTCCGGATGAAGAATGCCTATGAAGAAATGCTTGACCAGGCTGAGACTGTCAGACGGGAGAACAAGAACCTCCAGCGTAAGTTCAGATGTCTTTCATCTGGGATCCACCATGAGCCTTAAGATGCTTCCACATTTCTGGACTACCAGGCCTCTGCCTCTTCATGGGGTTTTGTTTTTTATAACTTTCCCACAAAGGTGGCACCTTTCTTTCCTGTTCAGCTGATCACAAAGCCAGCCACCTGCAAGCACATGCCTACATCTTATTACAGCATCCTACTTCCACATGGTATTCTCCCTCCTTCACACCATCATAATCCCACAAATGGATAGGGACCAAATTAACTGAATAGACAGAAATTATGATGATACTCAGTTTTTTTCAGATTACTTCAGCCACTGCCACTAGAAAAAAATCTCAAAGGCTGTTGTCTGTCTCCTGATTATTGGAGAATCATGCAGCTGTGGCACAAGGGATTGGCATTTAATAAGCAAACTAACTATATAAAGGAAATACAACTCGGATCGTTTTTGTGAGCCAAATGATCACTGGGGATTATCTAAGGATAAAGAGAACAATCAGACAGGACAGTCCCTGGATATTTAATTTCATACCTAGAGGAAGTTGACATTATTTTCTGAGCTCACGCCAGTTAGTGCCTTTTATTTTCAAATTGCACACTGAACTGGGATGAGCAGGTTATCAGAAATATAGACTGCACATGAGACAAGATCTATTATTAGCTCAGTTGGTTAAAACTTGGTGCTAATAATGCTAAGGTCACAGGTTCAATCTCCCGGCATTTATTTAACAGTTGGACTCAATGATCCTTGTTGGTCCTTTCCAACTCATAATTCTGTGATTTCTCCTCACTGCTGGATACCATTACATCAGTTCTCTTCCATCACTCCCATTACCAAAGAGTAATCAGAGGTACCACTGATATGATTAACTAAGATGAGCTGACTATGTGTTTTCTGGTTGCAGAGGAAATTTCTGATCTGACAGAACAGATTGCTGAGTCTGGAAAAGCAAATCATGGGCTGGAGAAAGCCAAGAAGCAAATTGAGCAAGAAAAGTGTGACCTGCAAGCAGCTTTAGAAGAAGCAGAGGCAAGTGTCCTTAATAAGCAACTTATTTTTAGAGAAATCAAGAATGGAGAAAATTTGGATATATATTTTATATTCCTGTTTATCCTGAAACTGTCCCAAAGGTGCAGTAAGAGAGCACAGACTAACCAAATAGAATAGGGACTGCTCCTCTCCCATACTAATGTGGCATTCCTTTCTGTGCTATCATGCACAAAAAGCCTTCAGACCCAACCTAAAATTGAGCTCACTTTGCATCATCTGTTTGAATTTGCTCTCATGGAAGGCTGAAAAAAAGTAATTTGTATTTCAAAACACTGACAATTTCTGTTTTCTAGTCAAATCAAGGATGTTTTCAGAGCAGGTCTAATCAGTACTTAGAAGTTTTCTTGCTGTCACCCCCTGCTCAAAGCAAGCTGAATGATGAAGAGAATTAAGACAGTATTTCTTCAGTTCCTCCACTTTAAATGAATGGGAGTCAGTAACATGCTTAAATAGGAGCCAGGTCACAGGACATGGGCTCTGATGAACATGAAGAGGTTGACGAGGATCAGCTGAATCTTGGAGTACGCTGGCACACTGTCATGCTTTGCTGGCACAGGCTGCATACTGAGTCCCACAATTCCATGATTTCTGACTTCCTTACTCTTTGGCTATCCTTCAGCTCTCCATTACTTTAAATCTTACCTTTTTTTTTTTTTTTTTTGTGTCAATCCATGCCATATTGTAGCTCCTTCAGTTTCCTCCAGTCTGTGTTCTGCCTTCTGTTCCCTATCTGCCCCAACTGTCCCTTGGAAAATGTTTCATTACTTCTGTATGACCACATCTGATTCTCCACAAATGCCTTTGAGAACATTTCATGAGCTGCCCATGGTATACCTAGACCATACCTCAAACACAGGGACATAGAATTAACTTATGTTGGACAGGATCTCTGGAGTCCGACTTCCTGGTCAAAACAAGGCCAACTTTGAACTTACATTAGGTTGCTCACAGCCTTGTGTAATTGATTTTTATAATTTTTAAGGATGGAGATGTCATATTATTGCTGGACAACCTTTTTGAGTGCAGCATCACTCTCATTGGAAAATATTTTTATTCTTGTATCCAGTCAGGATTTGCCTTCTATCAATTTTTGACTGTTTCCTTTTGTCTTTTTGCTGTCCACCACCAAAAAGAGACACACTTTATCTTCTCTGTAACTTTCCTTGTGTAGTAAAAGAAGTGTAAAACAGCTGGCACATCTCTAGATCTCACTAGATGGGCGGGCAGTAGGAGCAAGAGTTATTGGTCATGGAATTTATGCATCTAAATGTCATCAATCTAATTCTGAATTAACCATCATAGGCTCATTATAGAATCAAAAAGGAGAAACAGGCATCTCTGGAGAGTCTGTTCTTAAAAGGGATGCCAGGGCTACATCAACTGTTCGATTCTCTGGATGTGCTTATTTCTGTCCACTGGTTGCAAAAACCCAGCTTCAGACTTTTAACTCCTTTTAACTGCAGCTAGATGACATCACTACCAGAGGGAAAAGGTTGTGAGGAAGGGGAACATGCCCACACAGTCAGTGGGGTGGGACTAAGTGCAGAACCCCTTAGAAAAATTCAGCATGGAGATGCAAGAGAAAGCAAGCTGCTTCTAAGCAGAAGGCTTGGCTGTCCTGTTCTTTGTTTTCACATGATTTGTTATTTCTGCAGTGTCAACATAACTCTCAGTGCCCAGATCTTGTGGTATTGGAGGCATTCTCCTAAACAGTCTTATTCCTAAATTACAATTTAATCCAGCTGAGGTATCACATACTCTTGAGTATAGGATAGCAGTCAGCTTTTTCAGTGCTTGGCCTTTTGTAAAGGTCCACAGGAGGGCAAATACACCTGCCACCCTGGCTTCAAAGGGTCACATTTCTGCATGGGCATTTCCTACCAATGGACACTGCAGACATAAATGATAATATTTCAACCCTGACAGGGTTCTTTAGAGCATGAAGAGGGGAAAATCTTACGTGTTCAGTTGGAGCTGAACCAGGTGAAGTCAGATGTTGATAGAAGGACTGCAGAAAAAGATGAAGAAATTCAACAGCTGAAGAGGAATCACCAAAGGGTATTAGAGTCTATGCAGACCACGCTGGATGCTGAGATCAGAAGTAGAAATGATGCTTTGAGGCTGAAAAAGAAGATGGAGGGAGATTTGAATGACATGGAAATACAGCTGAGGCATGCCACCTGTCAGGTTGCAGAGACACAGAAACACCTCAAAGTCGTGCAAGGGCAACTCAAGGTAGGAACCACAAGACTACCATCCCACAGGTCTCTGTCATTCACTCTGCTTGTCTGTTAATCTTATGGTGCTTTCCCCTCCTAAGGATTCCCAGCTCCATTTAGATGATGCTTTGAGAGAGAATGATGACCTTAAAGAGCAGTTTGCCATGGTAGAGCGTAGGAACAACCTGATGACAACAGAAATGGAGGAGATGCGAGCTGCTATGGAGCAGACTGAGCGAGCCCGTAAGGTTTCTGAGCAGGAGCTGACAGATGCCAGTGAGCGAGTGCAGCTGCTCCACTCACAGGTATTTGGCATCTCCTGGTAAAGGAGATTACCAGAGAGATGTAGGAATGGCACAAATGGGGTGGGAATGACCTGGTTTTGACTGTCTCAACAGAACACAAGCCTCCTCAACACCAAGAAGAGACTGGAAGTGGACATCACTCATTTACAGAGTGAAGTTGAAGAGAGCATTCAGGAAGCCAGAAATGCAGAGGAGAAAGCAAAGAAAGCTATCACAGATGTGAGTCCTCTTGCCTGCCTTCCTTCCATTTTTTACTTCTACAATCATTTTTACACTTTAGAAAGGCAGCAATCAGGTGGAGGAGAACCAGTTCTTCAACAAAAAGTAACTGTGACAGATAATCCCTTCCATGGGGACCTCACGCAGCCTCTACTTCACTGCTTGCCACAAAAAAACATATTCAGAAAGGGTCGTCTTGTCTGGCTACCAGTCTGTGTTGAAGAGGCATCCCTTCTCCCCTTCCCATACCCATTCCCTTTTGCCTCCAGAATAAATGTAAAAGACGGGATAGAAGAAGTGGTGGGAAAATGGGTGGTAGTAGGAAAAGTTATTTCAACCAAGGCCTGTTTCGACACAGCAAAGAAAAGCAAAAATTAAGACAAAACTCATATACACTTCTATATCAATGCTAGACATTGAGAAATAAAAAGAGACAACACAAAGATTTCATTGAAATAAGGCTACAGTTCCACATCAGAAGTAACAACTCTTAGGATCACTTCAGAAAGGCATATGGAAATTAAACAGAAAATGGTGACACTCTTGCATCAAGTCCTGGTGCACCTGTGTCTAGTCCCAACTGTTCATCATCAGCAGTGCTGCAGGTCCCCCCAACCTCTCTGCTTGGCCCTGCCCTGCCCTGCCTGCTATCCATCCCAGCTCCTGAGGATCCCAGTAGGCACAAGCTTTTCTGTGCAGTTTGAGGCTCATTTTATTGCAAAAACTGCTTAGGACTCTGACTGGCAAATTTAGGCGCCAAATAGCCTAACACTCAAAATCATTTGGGAGCCTAGAAATGCAGAGTGCTAGCTGATGATACTTCAAGATACTCCTAATTTTCACTGACTTAAAAAGTAAAACCTTGGTACCAAGCCACTTGCATGCCTTAATTATTTTCCTCTTTATGTCAATCCTTCCTTTTCTTCAAGATAGGGAAGTTTTAGAAATACAGACTTTGAGGAACAATAATCCTCTTTGTATGACAGAGCCTTAGCACAGTCACGGGCACTGCCTGAAACACGCAGCTCCACACACACAAACATGAAGCTGGGCCTTGCTCCAAGGGACACAGAACTGCTTGGATGGGGTGGGGTGGGGAGGCAATACTTGTAACGTAACTGTGCACCACAACCAGGCAGCCATGATGGCAGAAGAGCTGAAGAAGGAGCAGGACACCAGTGCCCACCTGGAGAGGATGAAGAAGAACCTGGACCAGACGGTGAAGGACCTGCAGCACCGTCTGGATGAAGCTGAGCAGTTGGCCCTGAAGGGTGGAAAGAAGCAACTCCAGAAACTAGAGGCGAGGGTATGGTGAAAACTTGGGTATACTGAGGTGAAGTTTCTGACTGGGCTTTTGTTTGCTGGAACATCTTAGAAGGGTGACTACAGGGACAGCCCCAGGTATTCCCAGCAGGTTTGATGAGAGCTACGCTGAGTAGCCAAACATTGCACTGTGGATGAGGAACTTGAGAATGACCTCATAAAAACTGACTGTGCAAAAATGAGGGCAGATGAACATCAGGTGAACACAGAAAATAACTTTAGTCTAGTGAAAAATAATTTAAAACATGCTTATTCGGGGGTGAACTTGGAACTGGCAAATACAGCCCAGACAGGAAGGAGGTCTCATTCTCATCCAGGACAGGCCTCAGAAACTGTTCAACGTGCATAGTAACAGAAACCTAAAAGAAAAAAAAAAGGCTTCATTAGAAAAGGCACTGAAAACAAGACAGAGAGCATCCTCGCCTCTGTATTAAATATACCACATACAGATCTGGTTTCTGCAACTCGAAAGGGATCTAAGGGGTGAAGCCTTATGAGTACTGACAAACAGGACTAGGACTCTGCCCTTGGAGACACGAGAACATCTTCACCCGGAGATCAGTTTAAAAGAAATAAAATGAAGTGCTTTACAGAATGGGAAGCAAAATTCTGGAACTGCTGCCATGGGAGGCTGCAGAAGCAGCTGGTAAAAGGTTCAAATCAGCAGGTTTACAGACACACCTATGGGGACAGGCACAGATATGCCACAACTCACACGATGGCTGTGGAAACTGGACAAGTGTGAAGGCAGTAGACAGCAGCCAGGTTTCCATGTTGTCCCTAAATAGTATATGCTGCTGCCAGTCCCACACCAGATCATTGGGCTAGATGGACCTGATCGACTTAATGTGCTCTTCAGCTGTTTCTGTTCCAAAATACAGCACAACTGACTAGGAATTTGGTGCTCTTGGCTTTGAAAGGAAATATCCACACAGAAATAAAAATATTGGTGTTCAGGTTTGTCTGATATACACTGCAGAAGAGGGATGGAGCATTGAGAGGTTGTTAAGGACTATTCATGAGGACAAGCTGCATTCAAGGATAAAAAATGAAAGAGATTTTCCCCATTTACCTGGTGAACATTGATAGAATCCTTCCTTCTCTGTTTCAATTTCCTCTTCTCTGACAGATTTAAGCCCAATTTTGCTTATAATGGTCTGGGTATGCAAAACTACCTTGCTTTTATAAATAACTGTGGATTCACACACTATGTCACTACTAACATAGCATAGTGAGCAGTTTTTAGCTAGTCTAGCTAGACCCAAGAAGCAGTTGCAGGAAGCTGCCCTGATCGATCACTTTCTCACCAGCCTTAATCTGGAGCCATTCTTGGAAACTTGCTGTCTTCACCATTATTCTGTGTTTCAGATTAATGAGTTAGAAAATGAGCTTCATGCTGAGCAGAAGCGAGGAACAGAGTCCCTAAAAGGAGCTCGCAAGTATGAACGAAGGCTGAAGGAGCTCACTTACCAGGTATTGCAAATCCTCTGCTCTCTTACATGGATCACCTTGGTCCATCTTCCAAGGCTGATTGGTTTTCACTTCCTACAGTCCGAAGAGGATAAGAAAAATATTCTCCGGCTCCAGGACCTGGTGGATAAGCTGCAGTTAAAAGTGAAAGCATACAAGAAACAGGCTGAGGAAGCTGTGAGTGTGGGACTCTTTTCAGTGGGCCCTGGGTAGAGATTTCCAAAAGGTCAGAGCGCCCTAGCTCATTAAAGTAATTGAATACTCAGTTTGACAGGGCATCTATGGTCACTGCCCTTGAATATTATCTATTTTATAAAGACAGCTCACAATAGAGTGGGCATAGCTGTAATTATCCTGGAACTGTTGCACTTTTGGAGCCACACAAACCCATTTTCCCAGCTGGAATTCAACAGAACTAATTGTTCTGTCCCCTGAAGGGGTCATATTGTTGACAGTACTAGACAGAAAATGCACTGGCAACGCAGGGATGTACTGTGAGGCTAAAACAGGTGATGTTAACTGTGGCACAGCCAGATGTTAATGGTAACAGGGCAATCTGTGTCCATGTCACTGACAGTGGTGTCTGACTTTCAGGAAGAGCAGGCAAATGTTAATCTCTCTCGATGCCGCAAGGCCCAGCATGAGCTGGAGGAGGCTGAAGAACGAGCCGATATTGCCGAATGTCAGGTTAACAAGCTGCGAGCCAAAAGTCGGGATATTGAAGGCCAGGTGAGTTGGAGCAGTGCAGAGAGGGACCATTCCTACGTAGCAGTGTCACAAAGGTCTCTGCCCAAACACAACTGTATTCCTCCCACTCTTTCACTGGAGTGTCTTCAAGGCCAGAAATGGGTACTTATTCAAAACCAGGACATTTTGAGAGTCCTTTTGGATCCTCACAAGAGCCAGACCAAATCTAAGAACTCTAAGAATCCAGATCTTTCAGCAGAATTGGGAGATAATAGTTCTTCACCAGTAAAATCACAGAACATTTGCAATAGCACAAACCTGAAAAAAGACCACAAATAATTCATTGCTTCAATATACTTTATTCAATCTTCCTTTTTTTATATTTAGAAATCAGAGAAATGAGGTCCCTGACCAGAGCTGCAGCAAGCTCCCTCCCCATATAGACTTCTGTGTATCCAGCAGATATCCATTACTTTCTTCAAGTAACCCATTACTTTCAAGGAACCGGCTATGCATGTAACTAATATATTTAGCCAATCTTAAATAGAAGATATGAGAAATAAAAATAAACCTGGGTAATGCTCTGTAGGGACTATTGATTCATGAGATGGACTGTTAAGAGTTTGTGACTGGATGCAGTACGTATGGCAGTGGTTCCCAAAGGTCAGGCTATGCCCTATGCAGGGAGAAGGGTTCCTACGGCAATGAAAGCACGTTCCTGTTTTTCTTCTCAGTTTTTACTTTCCTGGTGGAGAGAAGCTAACAGTGAATTAGGGAAAACACAGGGATCTGTCCGGCTGTAACAGTACAGGATTTGAGCTCCTGTGTCCTGCTGCCGCCGCAGTCCCTGGCAGGACCCTTTAGGGACTGGGAGAGCAGCTCGTGTGGCCAGCCCGTCTGTGCAGATCTGGCAGGCACGGAAGGGGAGAGCAGGGATCAGTGCCCTACACGGCGCGCGCTCGCGCGCGTGTGTGTATGTGTGTGTGTCTGTGTGTCTGTGTGTTGACATGCAGAAAGAGTTGGAAAGCAGGTATGTTTATTCTAGCGCCAGGATCCAAGGGGGATATTTCCTCCATACTTGCATAACAAAACATATTGCAGGCGAGGCCATATGCAACCTATGAAGCCTTATGCAACATATTCATTAGTAAGGTATGCATATGCATTAACTAAGCGAGAGAAGGCTGGGCATTTCTTATTATCATAGGTTCCCTTCCTATCTCCGCCCAGGTTCCGCCCAGTCGCCACCTATTTTCCTCGGGTAATGGTCTCTGGTGGTCATGGAGATAAAAATTTCTCCTTGATTTGAACTTTTCAACCTTTACACAAAAAAATGCTGCCAAACAATTAAGACGCTGCTCTGGGCTGGCTTGTTAACACAGTTCCTGTGAAACTCATCTCTGGGCTCCTTATCACATTTTCTAGGTGGTTTATCCATGACAAGTCTCCCTCCTTTTTGCAGCTACAAGGTCGGGATGATGGAGGTTTTGTTTCCTGTATCAGTGTCTGTCTGTCTGTGTCTATGTGACTACATCTGCGTGCGTGTGTGTGTGTGTGTATGTGTGTGTGTGTGCGCGCGCGTGTGTGTGTGTAACGACTCGCGTTCCGAGAGGGAGAGGGAAGAGGAGGAAGACACCCGCTCCATGCAGGGACAGGGGACTGGGGGCCGAGTGGATCGGGTCCTTGCAGCGTGTGTGGCTGCATCCCCTCCGAGCGGGGCCAGGACGGTTGGGCTTTGCTCCTCGTGTGTTCAGGCGCCGCTCCGCTCCCGGGGCGGCGCAGTCCCGGCCCGAGTCCCCCCGGGGCCTCTCTGGGCTCGGATTTCTCACCAGGACCGGCCGCGCTGCCCGACTGCGGCTCCAGGGGGCGCTGCGGCACCGCCGGCCCGAGGCCGCGGGGTGTGCGGGGTGTGAGGGGTGTGAAGGGTATGCAGGGTGTGCGGGGTGAGGGGTGTGCATGATGAGTGTTTAGAGCACACTGACAGCTCCAGGGGCTCGTGGTGAAGTGTCCTGAAACACTCCTGCAGTGACACAGGTGATCCCACAGACTGATCCTGCTGCTGCCCAGCGTTCCCAGGCACAGCCAGCGCTGGCTCCTGGGCCATGCTTATGTCAGGCTGTGCTGGGTGGCTCTGGTCGGCCTCAGTGGCTCTGGCTATCCTCCGTCCAATTTATGTCTCCTGGCACCCTCTGGTCACCCCAACCAAGGCTCCTGCCTCCTCCATTCACATTCAGCACTCAATGGCCCTTCTTCCCATGTAATTCCTTCCTCCTTTTGTGTATTCACTGCATCAGTTGTTCCCGCTGTGTTCCATTTGAGTTTCTGTCATCCTCCTCCTGTTTTATACCCTGTCATCACTGCTGGCTGTTACCCATGTGCCTCCTGACTGGCAATTCATCCTCCTGTTTGGATTCAGGGTCCTTTGTGCCAGTTGAGGCTCTCTGGTGTGTTGTTAGCTGATGTCCAATCGGACAGTGGTCTGTCATCTCTGCCTGTCAAGATGACAAAAATTATTCATTGTTTCATTTCCCGGCTCCGTGGCTAGATGCCATTGCTGACTCTAGCTTACATGTTCTCTAGCATGGCATTGTCTGCTGTCAGACATGGATGTGGACAGCCTAGTCACAAACACAGCAGTCTGACTTGAACAGTCATTGTGTCCAGCCCTCCAAACTGGAAGTCCTGCCCACACTCTCACAATGACACGATGCAGTTTTCATTGCACAGCTGTGCACATTGGGACCATGTCTGCCCCAGCCAACAAACAGTGCTGTGGTAAGCACAATGCTAGCTGACAAATCATAATTTGTCTAATCGGTAGATTAGCAGGGTTTTTCCTTTTGTTAAATATAAACCTGTTCTCAATAATCTTATTTGTACATAAAGCAAGAAAAAATGGAAACAATGAGAAACAGCTCTTGCATGGGAGTTTTGTTCTGCGGGAGTGTTCTTGGGGCTATTTTTTGCTCTATTATGATGATGGCTGAAAACATATTCATACAGCTGAAAAAAAAAAGCCTTTGTCTGAAAATTTCTTTGCACTCCCAGAAGCTTCTAGATGTGCTTTGTAGTTGTCATGAGACCTAAAGAGCCCTCTGAATCCTTTGCTTGTCCCAGTATACCAGGAAGGAGGAGGCAGTGGCCCAGGAGCCAGCACTGGCTTTGCCTGGGAACGCTGGGCAGCAGCAGGATCAGTCTGTGGGATCACCTGTGTCACTGCAGAAGTGTTTCAGTATACAAGCCTGTTAGGTGTAAGGCCATACCTTAGCTTGACTGGCTTCCTTTAGTGACCACAGACCATACCACCTCAGAAATGGCAGCAAGCATCCATGTAAATCTGCTTTTCAGAAATTGCTCCGTGCTCAGCTACATCTCTCCACACAGAGAGACTGAGAAGGCAGCAGAGAGGTGTGAAGCCTCCAGAGCATGGCAAGAGCCTGAATGCAGGTCTATGCTCAGCAGTTTCAGTAGCAACTCTAGACTTCCCAGCTTTTGTACTTCTGTATTTCTGTTTAGTTCTTGCCACTCAGTTGATAGGATATGCAGGTAACTTTTAGGATTCTGAAGAGAAGCAGATAGTTTCTGGAAAATGGAAACGGGTCTGAGAGGACAAAATAAAACCTCCCTCAAAAACAGCATGGAAAGCTGGAAGGAAATTGAAATTGGATAACTGGTGATTTTTCAAAATAAATTTTATTTCTTTAAGAACAAGAAATGTAGCATTTTTCATTTAGTTGAACCAGAGGTAACATAAATACCTTTTATATTAGGAAATAAAAAAGGACAAGGTTTTGTTGGGGTTTTTTTAAAACCTTAATAAATTAGCTGATTAAGAGAGCTGGAGCTGTCCCACCTCAGTGTATATGAGGGATAATTCTTGCTAGTTTTCCTATCTTCAAAGTCAAAAGGAGGATTAAACTGCTGACTTAAAACCACACCAAGCACACACAGAGCTACCCCCTCTAGGCATCATGCCTGCTTCTCCTCTGAGGTCCTGGGGGAATGGATAGAAGTGGGGTTCATTCCAGTGGCCTACAAGATTCTCTTTCAAGCCTGCAGGACCTTTTGTTAGGAAAAGGGTGATTTGTTCTTATCTTTGCTTATCTCTGTGACTGACATCAGAACTTCCTGCAGAAAACATTTCTCAGGTATGAAACGAGGCTCCCGTGTGCCACCATTGCTCTGTACTTGTATCAGCATCACACTCAGTACAAGAGGAGGGTTTGACCCTTTTTAATCACATGATAAACTCGATCTCATTCACCTCATATATTTGTTCTAATTCTATGAAAAATAAAACCTCTTTATTTTTTCAACCTGGGACAAAACAACTCTGTGCACCAGTGCAGAGTGGGGATTGACTGTAGAGTGCAGCCCTGCAGGAAAGGCCTTGGGATTTTCTTGGAAAGCAAGCTGGACTTGTGTCAGTGAGGCTTCCCTGCAGCAATAACAGTCATGGGATTACACTAGCAAGTGGTCAGCAAGTGGAGGGATGTGGTTATTCCCCTCTGCCTGGTACTGGTGAGGCTGCATCTGCAATACTCTGCAGCTTTTAGACCCCCCCTATTATATGAGAGATGTTGACGTATTGGAGAGGCTCCAACAACTGCCCCAGTATTGGTCAGTGGGAACATGTGCCACGTGAGGAGATGCAATGGGAATTGGGTTTGTGTGGCCTGCAAAAGGGAAGGCTGGGGAGTCTCATTGCAGAGACACTGCTGAAAAGGACGGTGAGAATTCTGATGCATCCAAGCTTTTCCTGCAAGTGCACAGTGAAAGGATGAGAGGTAATGGTTTCACTCTGCAAACTAGGGAAATTCTTCATTGACAAAAGGAGCACATTATTTAGCATGAGAGAGCTGCAACCTTGGGACAGGCTGCCCAGAGAGGTTGTAGAATCTCCATCCTCAGGATTTACAGGATACATGTGGACAAGGCCCTGAGTGACTTAAGCCAGCTTTGAAGTTAGTCTTGCTTGGAGTAAGAGATGGGACATCAATGTATATTTTTCACTGATTCAGCGGGACCCACTAATCGACCAGGAAGCAAGTTGCATTCTGCTGTTTGAGAACTGTTCAATTTATTGGAAACGCCGAGCAGCACAGACCTGGTACCAGGCACAGGTCAGGACCATGCAGGGAGCAGGGAGGGCGGTGGTCAGGGAAGGACAGAATGGGACTGAGGCTCACTGCCCAAGTGAGCCACCAAATCACCTGCTTCAGCCTGTGAGTCCTCAAAGTGATGATTTCAGGGATAAAGTGCCAACCTCTTCTTTCCGTGGTATCTTCATGGCATACATTTGTAATCTCTTCCGTTGGAGATATTTGAAAGCTGTCTGGACATGGTCCTAACTAACCTGCTCTAGGGAACCCTGCTTGTCCAGGGGGTTTGGACCAGATCACTTTCAGCATCACCTCTAGCATTCCCTTCCAACCTCAACCACTCTGCAAGTCTTATTTTTTCTGTTAATATTCTGGCCATCTCCAACCACGAAGCTTCACTCACACTCACAGGAGCATGCTTCTTTTCATATACTGGTACCTCTGACCCTTGCTAAACACCTAAAATCCTAGGGAAATTTCAAAATCTGAGAATAACATTTCTAATAAATTCGAATTCAGTTGAAAAATTGTGTGTATTTTTTCTATTGTATAGTTTGCATATCTAGAGTTTTCTTAGAATTACTTTATTGTGATGTCACCCTTTGTTTTAAACTTTCTTGATCATCTTAATCTGCATCCCAAGACTGTTGCCTTTTTGGGGCACTGGAATATAAAAACACTGCTATCTTTCCTTTTCTGTTGGACGAGCGGCCATAAACTGGACCCATCCCCACCAGTCAGAGAAACTCACTAGATTTTCAGAAACTCTTCTTTCTGCACTTGTTCTGACCACAGAAGACTGTCTGATAAAATCCTCTGGGTATTTCTTTCCTCTCAGCTATTTCCTGAGTACCCAAACCTCATTGGATATTTGAAGTGAAGATCATTGTGATTTTTTGGTAACAGTATGGGTACCTGCCCCATATAGTCCCAATAGCCAACTTCATAGCCTTTTAGGTGGCTCCAGATTCAGGTCTGGCTTGCAAGGGGTCAGGAATAGTGACTATACTTTTTCCCACTCACCCGCTGCTGTTGGCAGAGAAGTAGAGTAGCCTGGAAATATAAGCAAAGGGACTGGAGAAAGTCATCTGTGGGGGCTGAGAAGACCGTGGGAGATGAAAGAGTTACTAGTTGGATCCTCGTTGGAAAATGGAGTGAGAAAAAGCTTGACCACAGTGAACAGGCCTGTGCTGGGTCTTTGTCAGAGACAAGTGGTGGATGTGTGGTGCCCGTTTAGAGACACAGTTTGCTGCCAACCTGTTGATTGTAAACATGTATCAGCAACAGCAGATTTTAAAGATTAAAGCTGTCAAGAGAAAACTAATGCTGAGTTTCCAATAGTTTATGGAATTGGATCGTCATCCTCAGTACTATTCAGGATGAGCATAGTTCTTGCCTAATTCTTAGAGACTTTCCTGTATGAGTCATTGTTCACAAGAGAATAGGAGCTTTATACACAGATGGTTGTAGAACAGAGACACCATTGAGAGGCAAACACTGAGACATCTATGTCCTGCAGTTACAGGCATACACACACACAGATCAACAACTTTATCCACAGAAAGCAGTCAGTCCTGCTCAGTGTGTTCAGGCAGAATCTCTACTTTTTCATGACATAAGAAATCCCTGACAGAATTCAAGTAATGAGCAATTCACGCTGAAGGGGAAAGCTCAGTGTCAGGGAAATATCAATGTCCAAACTATCACACCCAGAGAGAGTTTGGCTGGAGAGTTGCCTGGCTATATTGCTCTTCTTAGCTGGCCAGAACCCTTGTTCTTCATGAGATCAAATGAGAAGATCAGATGCTCTGGGACCCAGCAAGCTGATGTAGATTATCTGGCAAGCCCAGATCATATCACTAAAACTGATATTACACCGAAGAGAGGTATGTTTGAAGGGAGGTTTGTGTACTTTCATCAGAGTCCCCTTGGGAAGCTTTCCTGCTTTCCCAGTGCCTCTCCATGTAATCTTGGACAAGTCCCTTATGACCGTTAAAGTAGGTTCATACTCACATCTCCATATGCAGGTAACTCAGTTCAATGGTTTAGGTTTGGACATCTGTGCAACTCCTAGGTCACTGGTTAAGCCTATGATTGTGGGCCAGCACAATCCTCGGATAAAACAGGCAAGGGACAGGTTTCAAAATAAAGTGCCTGCACTGGAAACATTTCCTACAGAATTTTATGGATGCCAAAAGTTTGCATGGACTCAAAAAAATAACTACCCTAAATAATGGAAATTATTAAATGGATGATACCATCTCTAACTGGAGAAGACCTTATCTATCATTTGCTGCAAATCAAGAGAATATTCTCAGAAATGTGTCTCTGCACCTGTCCTTTTCCCTAGATTTCTGCTATGAGATACTGCTTATCACAGGATAATAAAGCGGACAGTCTGATCCAGACTTGTCCAGATTTGTCTTTTGTTGTATAACACTTAGAAGTTGAAATCCAAATGGTGACACCTTGATACTATAACTATGGGATCTATAGTTTTAGAGCTAATGCTTTTCTTCCTTTCACTGACTTTTCCATTTAGAATGAAATAGTTAAACATTCAAAAAACTCAAAAACATTCAATGACCTAGTGTTTATAGAGATGGAATAAGAGTGTACAAGGCTACAGTATGTGGTCTAACTAATATAAATGTTTAGAAGTCATTGAGGTGGTCTAAAGTCAGGCCTGTTCTCTTCTCTATGAGTATCCTGACCACCATGAAGTGCTCTAGGTGCCCTGCGTGTTTAGTTTGCAGCAGGATGAATAGTAGCCAGATGGACAGAGGGAAGCTTTCATTTGAAATTTTGTAGCCAGCTAATGGCTGTAACTGAGGTTGTTCAGAGCCCTAGGAAGAGAAAAATGAATACTGAACTGCTGTAGAGAAGGCTTGGCATCACCCTTTCAAACAGGGGTTTGTGACAATTGACTGCTGCTCACACCCGACTCTGAGGCAAAGTGTCAGAGCTATGAGTCACATTTCTATGACCAATAATGGTGCCTGTCATGTAACAGGGTGGGACCTGCTCTGCCTCTCCATAGGAAATATGTTGACTGGAAGTAGGATGATGTTATTGGAACAGTTTGTTATTCTCATCCTGCTTCCAAGACAGGAGGTGAATGGAAGCAGTCATCTCTCCAGGTGAATTATTCTGGCAGACAAATCCAGTTTATTCTCAAGTGAATCACCACAAGCTGTTTGTTCATGTAATATCACTGTCCATTTATAGACAGAGCCTATATTTATTTATGTCTGACTCTAAAATACTAGATAGAGCTCTGGGCACTGTTAAGACAAAGATGACTAAACCTGCCCTGGAACATCACAAATTTTTACTATGACCACAGCCAGGCAGGGCACTGCATATCTGATCTCATTTTCAGAGTTGATCTTGTACAAAAGAGAGTTCAGCAGAGACACCTGAAAAACTTCTAAAGGCAGAAACCAAAGGTAAAGCTATTCTGTATCCTTTTATGCTTTTTTTTTTTTCATTCATGTTTGAATAACCTATTTGCTCATATGAACATGACTCATAAATCTGAGTCCTCTGCTTGGAACATCTGAGGTCCTGGATGCCTAAATTTCCAAGTATGATAATCAAGAAAATCTGTTTAAGAAATCTCTACATTTGTAGATGATGGGAGAGTATCCTCTGGAAGCACTGCTGTGTGCTATCCTGCTCTCTCATTCAGCCCATGCATTCTCTGCGAGTCCCTGATGGAAAGAACACTGTAGACAAGAAATTTCGTTCTGAGCTCCTGTATCTGTTCTTGTATCTTGGCTGTTCAGAGCACTGAGAATGGCCCTAGGGAACATCTGCATCCAGGCTGAGGTGCTTTACCTGAGGCAACAGAGGGTAGGAAACAAGGCTGAGACTGCAAGCTGATCAGGTCGTCCCAATGCCTGGTACCCTTGAAGAGACAAATATGCATGTTTCTGGGATGGTTTCTACACCCCATTGTGACTCTGGTTTTGGTATCTTATGCGAGATAAAAAGCTGCCTATGCTCAGAAGTTATTTTCCACATGGACAGCAAGTTTGTCCCCCTTTAACAGCTTTCACAATACAGACATTACATGATGCAGAATTAAATATGGGTCCAAGACTTTGGCAAGAGCTGTTTGCTATGCAGGAATTAAAGCCATCCTTGCAAGGTGAGGAGAAGGTCCAGACATAGCTCAAGAGAAACTAAACTGGTAATTATCTGCAAAATGAAATGAGGACCTATTCAAGAGATATTTACCTCTAATGCCTAAAAGGCATCCTAGGGCAAGAACAGAGCCCTTCTGCTTACAGGCTGGACATTTGTACACAAGACAAAATAAAGTTGTAGCAACAGATTTAGAAAGAAAAATTATTGTTTACATTTGGGCTTGCCTGATGAAAAGCTGAAGTTCTTAATTCTTCAGGAAAAGGACAACCCTAGGACTGAAAACCCTGCTAGAGGCCTTCTTATCAAGAAATTTCAAGCAAAGAAGGACAGGAGCCTGCAAAAATATCAGAAAGGGAGACAGTGAGAAAAAAACCCAACACAGCAAGGTGGAAGTAGAGGGAAAAAAAATATCAGAGAATAAACTGAAGAAAACATCACTGAAGTATTCTGTCAACATCAAACATGAGAAAAGCAAAATTTAAACTAAATGTTATTTTATATGAAACTCTTAAACTGTTTGGATCTGAATCACATCATAACAAAGGTGGGTTTGTATATGCTGAAGAAAAATATGGGATTTTGTTTTGATTTCATTTCTTGCCATCTATAAATGGCATTGTTAGAGAATACTGCTAATAGATGTACCTCGATGTGTGCCATGACATCAAGTCTGTGGGGTTTTGCCAAGAGAGGCACAGCTGGTGTGATAATGCCACATAATGGTTCATAGATCAGTAGTTACCATCTTAAATGCTTATCAAAAGGGGATGATTTTAAGCAATTTATCACAATTCAGAGAATCAAAAATAGAACCATGGAAAGTAGTCTGAAAATTGTTGAAAGAATCCTAAGAAAAACCCCTGAAGAGCTCAGCTCAAGTTGCTGCTGTCTAAATGAAGGACAGTTACATTGAAACTCACCTTCTGAAAGGTCCAGGAGAAAGGCTACGGTCAGACTTCCTGAGTGCTCATTTCACAGAAACTGGTATTATAAATTTCTAAAATTCCAGGTAGAGATAAAAATACTATAGTAAAGTATCACATAAATAAAAAGCCTGTACAGCCCCAGGCCAGAAGACACACACATGATAGCATATTTTGGGCACAAAGTTGGTAGTTGTTCTGAACTCACATCTCACTAGTGATTGCAAAGCAAGAATAAATTATCAGGAGAAATGGGAGGCTCTTCCCCCATGGGAAAAAAAAAATGGAAGAGAGAGAAATCTGAATCTTAGGAACAGAACAGGCCATACAGGTGTTAGTGGACACATGGGGTCTGTGAAAAAGACTGAGCTCCCAGTAAAACACAAATTGTGCAGAACTTGTGGGGTGGTTCACAGAAGTTGATGCATGTGCCTTGAAATGCAGGACCTGCTCCAGCACCTGCTCCCTGAAGTGAGTTGCACAGACATAGACAGCCACAGGTAGGTGAACACCTGACTGTCATACACTGCAGTAGGTCATGGAGATACGCAAAGTGACGCAATTACAGATGGGCAAGGAGCATCACACACATTTCAGTCACGTGAACAGCTGCTCACCCAAATGTGCAGCATACAAAAAGGCATTCTTGTGTAGCAGAACAGGACGACCACCTAGTCGGTTCAGTGATGGAATATGAAAACTTTTGTAATGCACATGGAGAGAATCACTGAAACAGATCTCAAGGTCTCCAGAGCAGCGTGCACCAATACACTGTGACTTTTACAGATGCACACTGTGTCAAACATCCATGAGTGGAGGATATCCCCAGCCTGTAGAGAAGTGCCTGCGGCTGTCGGGACATACACGCCCCGGACTGAGGCAAACTGTGCATCCCAAGTTTCGTGAGCTGCACACCTTGTGAGGTTTTGTCACATTCACATTGGACTGTGTCACATAGTGAAGTGAGCGATGTGTACATAGACAAGTACAGTCCTACAAGTGTGAGTGCGTGTGTGTGCATGTGTATTCTGGAGTCAGTCACAGTCCCTGTACTGCAATCAACCTCTCCTGTGGACCAACAAGGTTCTCAAACACGTGCACACTGTGCTTACATACTTGCACACTCCTAAGGGTCTCACAAATGCCCTGGAAGAAGACATGTGTTTTCCTGCTCCCTTGCAGACACACAGTACCTCGGAGGAAATCAACAGGGTGAGCCTCAGAGGAGACATGGACATGTCTGCTGAACATGTCTGGCTACCATCAGTCAGCAGGGAAAAGGACCCACTCATCTCACTGGTATTTGAACTCAACATCAAGTTTGTTCCCCTTTCCACCAACTGACTACAAAAGGGTGATGGATGGCAGGCTGGGACATGGCTGTGGGCCAGGCAGATCCATGAGGCTTTTTGCCTCATCCCTGCCACAGGCATGCTGGCCTGACTCTTGCACACCCAGAAGTGAGCCTTTCCCTGTTCTCTACATGCCACACACACTACTGATGAGTCCCATGTGTGCAGGGCCCTGTGCAGCAGGTTGCACCAACACAGATAACACCTGTGGTGCAATGAGTCACATCAGTCACTGATTCTTACTGATCGAGGTGAGTGTCTTGTGCACAGGTGTGCACAGGTGTACACAGGCACTCATACCACCAGCTCACACACAACCACAGAGAGATGTGCAGCTGAATCACACATGGTGGTCTCATAAACACACATACAGGTCGGTTTCCTGTATGAACAAGTCCTACCCATTCAGGGGAAGCCACACATACATGGCACAAGCGTGACTCACAGGCAGCTCAGTCCCAAGGCGTGTGCTCATTGTGCATCCCCCTGAATGTACAGTCACAGATGAGTCTCTTACATGCACACAGATGTTTCCCGCACAAGCAAATATAAGTACAAATATAAGTACAAATATAAGTACATACAAAGTTGAGTTTCTCACACACAATTTTGTGAGAATCTCATACACAAACACACAGGTACATATCCCATAAACAATACACCAGATGTAGCACAGTCACTCAGGTATGTGTACTCGTCCTTGCAAGTACACCTATGCACATGTGGAGACCTCAAGTATTCTGTGAGCAAGTCTCATACATGCACATGCTCTCACACACACACATGCATTCCACTCTGCAGTGAGTCACACATATGTGTGTGCCTGGGCTTCATACAAATCCATACCTGTGTTTGTACAGGTATATGTTACATACATGCAATGAGTGAGGTGTGCATAGCTGGACAGAGGCACACACAGTCATACACACATAAACTTGAGGCTAGCAAAGAGTAAAGCCAGGACCTGTGTACACAAACAGATGTGACTTACCCAGACAAACACATGAGTCGCACACACACTGTGGAGTGTGGCAAGCGGCACACCCAGAGCAGGCTGTGCACAGAGTAGGTGTTCCTAAACAAAATACACACAGGATGGTGACTCTCACGCACAAATGTCACCTGGATGAGAGTGTCACACACACACACAGAGACAGTACATCTCTCATGTATGCAGAGGTGTCACACAGAGCAGTGTGCCACACAAGTGTCTTATTCATGCAGATCCCATGCAGTGAGACACACACAGATGCAGCAAGTTGCTGCACTCAGCCGTGTTTCAAAGAGCATGCACTTGAGAATGTGTTACACACACTTCATATATGCTTGGGTGTGTCACATAACGTCTTTCAGGCAAAATGGATTTAACACCCTTGCGTGTGTGCAACAAATGGACACATGGTGTCTCAGACATTCAGAGATGTCTCAAACAGGAGTCTCTCCAGAGACACAGTGTCTCAGACACAGAGGGTCGCACATGCAGGGTCACATACACGGTGCCTTATTCACCATCTCTCACAGACACACAGGTGTTGTTGCACACACACAGGTGACAGACATACGCCGAAGCTTGTCTCACAAGTTTCAGACACTCTTAAATGTCTCACATGGTGTCTTTCACGAACACACAGGGGTGTCTCATTGTCACCGATACGGTGGCTCTCATACACATGCGTGCCTCTCAGACCTACACGTGGGTATCACTAATGCACCCACGGGGTGACACAACGTCTGTCCCTCACACGTGGTGTCCCTTACAGACACACACGCACAAGGTGTTTCCGTGTAGTCGTACACCGGCGCTGTCCCCTCATTGTCTCACACAGTCACACACAGCCTCTCTTACTGTCCGCCCGATACCGACACACAAGCGGACCGATCTCCGCACTAGCATAGCCACCCCTCCCTCTGCTTCCTCCTCCTTTCCCCTCCTCCCTCTCTT